>PDLM01000008.1:186913-256221 GCA_003369665.1 Coleophoma cylindrospora | reverse complement strand
TTAGCTGTAGCGTCTCCTGGTATATAGGCTCGGCCTCGTCGTACTTCCCCTGGCTGTCTAAGAGGGACGCGAGGTTGTTCATACTTGTGAGAGTATCAGGGTGCTCCTTGCCAAGGACCTTCTTTTTTAGCTGTAGCGTCTCCTGGTATATAGGCTCGGCCTCATCGTACTTCCCCTGGCTGTCTAAGAGGAACGCGAGGTTGTTCATACTTGTGAGAGTATCAGGGTGACGCTCGCCATTGTGTCTCTTATGAGTTGTCATTATTTGGGCTTGTAACTCCTCAGCTTCCTTGTAACGTCCTTGCTCTTTATAGAAATCCGTGAATGCTCTTGCCTCATGCCGCCTCTCGTTATCCTGACCTAGAAAGTTTGTTTCTAAGTGTATCTTCTGATTGAAAACACATGCGTCCATATGTGTAGTAAGCAAGCTTTTCTCGATGGCTGCTGTTGAGGAATTTCCAAAGCGATGTATACACACAACACAAAGATGAATTGAGTCTCTGCAAAACTCTTGACGAGTTGGTTGCAGATTTCTTAATTGCAGCCAGTCTTTGACAAGGGGATGCAAGGAAAAGGTAGCCTTGTTGCACTGATCTTTAGATATACTTTGTACTAGTGACAGTTTCAAACAATCACTCATAACTTTCCAAAAGCTTTCGGATTCCCATATTGGTGTTCTGGAGGTTTCCAGACTACTTTCGGTTTTAACTTCAGGTGAGCCATTTCCTGGATTTGATACAATACTTGAAGATGTATCGTCGTTGCTAGAATCAGTGTGTCCAGAGCGCGTAAAAATCTGCAACCATTCTGTAGAATAGTTTGCATCGAAATAAGTTTCGAATAGGATTTCTCCTATATTGGACGGGTTTAGAAAAGCCGATAAAGTAAGAAAGTGAACCAAATATTCCCTGGTTTGTTGGTTGGCTGAGATAAGTCGCTCGAATGATAGCTCCCACGTAGTAAAAGCATTGATCGCTTTGTCTCGCTCCTTATCTCCAGGAATATGTATAGTTCCATATTCCCAAAAGTCCTCGTTAGTGAACTTGAGAATATCTTCTCTTTTCTTTTCGAATTCTACTAAAAAATACGAAATAGGTAAATGCATGTAACTCATATATGCAGCAGCCTGATCAATTGCTAAGGCAAGCCCACCAAGTCGTTTGATGACTTTAACACCATCTTGTCTGGTCTCAGCTTCATTTCTACTTGAGCAATCATAGAGCAGTAATTCTAACCCCTCTTCTGTTGTCATTTCGGGAACAGATAGCGGTGTGCCGAGCCGTTTTAGACCTTGAGTACGGCTCGTCAATAGAATATCTCCTCGACCTTTAAAAAGTTAGAGCTATCGTCTATCGTGGCAACTTGTGACCTACCTTCAGGGAAAAAGTCCTTCACCTTCGTGAAATTGTTAGGCTGATCATAATTGTCAAAAACAAGTAACCATCGTTCGTCCCATTTATATAGGGTATCTTTGACAAATTGAATTTTTTGCTGAAGATCTTTGAGTACCGATTTGTCGTGGTTGAGAGTATCAGCAATAGTTTCAAATGTCTGACTGACTGAGGCTTCTGAACCGGCGTAAATCCAGAAAATCCCGCGATAGGTCTTTCTCATCGTCTGGCAATATTTCAATGCAAGCTGGCTTTTCCCTTGCCCCCCAAGTGCCTGGAGAATCAGGACATTGGGAGTCGTCTTATGAGGAACAGAGAAATGTTGTTGAATTTGTGAAAGGATCCTTTCCCTTCCGACAAACCTCTCAACTAGTTTGCTGGGTACTTCATAATACTTTTTGGCCTCTTGACCTAAAACTGGTTTATTCTTAATATGGCATGCAAGTTGTCATAAAGTTTACAAGAAAGCACTTTGATGTTCTCGAATTAAGGGTGTACTAACCTAGCATTCTCTTTTCGTATGCCTATATAATGCTTAGAACTTCAGGAAGATAGAGTCACAATAGTCTATTTAAGTGATTCACTTACTAGAAATCTTCTTTCGAATTCAGGCATTGTAGAAGCTAATCTCATTAGCTCGCTGAGTGAATGATAAATAGCTAAGAAAAGTCCAGTAACACACTTTGTTTTAGCTGAAGCTTAGAAACACAGTCCCGCAAAGAGAATTGTTGACTCTGTTCCTCAAGGTACTCCTCTGTAGCAGCCCTAATCGGACCTTCTTTGAGATATTCTTGAAGTCCAATATCCTGAAGTCCCTGCTCAACATTAAAGCGGAAATAGCGCTTCCGATCGAAGGGCCCTCGCCAACGTGCTTTGAAGGTTTCTGCCGTCTTTTCCGTTTCTATTACGATTTCTTTGAGGCTCTTCGACAGGAATTTCCATGCTCCATTTTCGAGGGGTTTCTTGCCCGGGTTTCCTGTACCTAATGATATGAAACAATTGACCAGTCTTTGCAATTCACCTGTGTCTGGGCACCAGATATCGCAGCATTCTTTCTCTACTATATCAACCGGGTTGTTAGCTCCCAAAGCTCCATCTACATACGTGCGGGATCCGATGCAAACTTCGTCAAAAAAAGAAGTAGCTGCTGAAGTCGCAAGAGCAGCTTGGCAAATTGTAGCTTCGGCGCGGGCTTCTGAAGGGCGATTGTAGCTCTTTAGGCGAGTGACTCCCTTCGTCTCTTTTGCCACGGCGCATACAAGGCTGGCAGGCTATGAGTCAAGTTTCTTGGATTAAGGAATGACAGACGACTGACACCTTACATCCACGATCTATGCCGTTATTAAACAGTTCGGTTTCCCCGTAGCCCTGGTCAACAATGATTTTCTTGATAGCATTTTCTAAAACCGTCGAATCGAAGCGCCCTTTGATTTTGCCGTTCGGCTTGATCGGGATTCCTTTCTTCTCGAAAATGGTTTTGGATAACTCCACATACGCGCGAATGCAATCCTGGGGTTCCATTTCAAGGCGGCCGAGCATGATGGCAATTAACCTGAAGAGGTTAGGCAAGTTTTTGCGAGCGAGGAAATGAGCTGCCTACCCTCCAGTACTCGTGCCAGCGATAAGGTCAAACACCTCACAAGGCTTGACGCATTTGAGTCCCGCCTGCTCACGTTTCGCGTTAAGGCTTCTCATGAGCTGGTCTATAATCATCAGAGTTGAAAGGCCCCGAACACCGCCGCCATCTATGGTTTGCAAGGTCAGCCTAAGAGGACAAAGCTCTTTGCAGAATAAGGCTAGTAGAGTACCTAATGACAGCACACAAAGACCATCCTCATCAAGTGGATTGGGATTATCTGTCCCTGATAAGCTCCCCTGAGTGGACATGAATGGCCTTTGAAAGATGTTGAGTACGATAGAGACTTAGTTGTGATGGATGAAAGGTCAACTGTGTCGGAAGACTAAAGCAGAGAGTGATAAGTTCCACGGAATTCTCTACCTCCTTAATATTAATGCGACCCCGCCCGAATGCATAGCTCATGCTGTCAGCTTTTAGGATCATTTCAGCTGTGGTATCATGTGGGTGTGTCGAACTTGGCAAATCCTCCAATGTGATTTCGTGATTGGAAAAGTAGAAATTGTGGCGCACCGCACGTCGTAGCCTTATTCGCACCAACTCGTCTGTAGAGATGAAATTCCATGTTAATTATTTAGGGCAATCTGCATCTGTTTTGGATTTGATTGAAATCCTAGTAGACATTCACCATTCTCTGTTGGTAGAGGAAGACAATCAGATTAACTTGATCCCCTGGTAGATGCTAAAACACGTCAGGAGAAAGAGATCTGTAAGGATTTCGGGCAACCATAACTTCCCAGATTCTATTCTCCAGTGCCTTTATTTCATAGCATTGTGCCACCATCTCTCGTAGTTTCTACGTCTCTCCAAAAAGATTTACTATCTTGCTACATGCCGTTGATATACATTCGTTGTGATCTCGCATCCCCTCGCATCATATTATTATCAGGAGCATTGAGCACGGGGCTGTTCTTTCGCGTATGCAGAAATGCCTGAATTACGATACCGAACAAGGCTGGTGGGGTTAGACCAGATAGGCGCCGGCTGGAGATCATTCTATTAATTAGTTACCCCTTTAGGACCGGACACTACCTGGTCCTCCGTTACCTCTACTTACATAGGTACTACTACGCTATCCTTTTTTCACCTCTCTTTATGATACACTAATATTCGTAGCTATGATTAGTAGTACGAGTTATATAAGGAACGTAGTCAAAGAAATCTAATTATATCTTTTATCTTATTTAGTGGCCCAAGCCGAATCCTGTCCTTTCCAGTTCCGAATATAATTCAGTCATATGAGATGATAACGAAATGTGACAATGCTTTGCTCCATCGCTGATCTGCATTGTGTTGTCAAGAGGCTGTAGCTTGGAGCGCGTAAGCTGCATCAAGCGAGTATGGCACGGGCTTGGTGAGGAGGAGTTTATGGACGAAAACGTAGTCGTTATAATGTGTCTTGTGTAAGGTAAATGAAACGGCAAGCAAACACGCGCCTTGGCCGTTAAATGGGATCTGCATGTGCTTACTCGACGCTATCAGTTTGATGACAGACGCGATGTCATCGGCCCTTCTGGAGAACGGTTACATTTTACAATTCTGTGTATTTCCTAATAGCTGGGCTTTTTCCTCTATTGATATGTAAAATACCAAGCTGGTAACAATGATAGAGAATATGAATAAGTTCTAAGAGCATATCAAGTTCAGAAATTCAGTTCCTCAAGCCAACATGATTATTCTTCTCTCCGCGGATCAGCGATCCCAGCCGGGTAGTCTTTACTCGGGCCAAGATGTGCATCATCGAAATCGTTTCCATCAACCGTTCGTCCTGCCGGCAAATGTTCTCATAGGCGGATGGTTGCCACCCGGGCGTCGCTTAAACAATTTAATTTGAAACCGTGAGAGATGATCATGCACCAACCAAGACATCTCTAGTCAATTTCTGCAAGAATGTCATATCCTATATATCATATGCATGGAAAAGGGCAGGTACCTTGCATGATCGTATTGTATTTCCTTATTCTAACCTTGGAGTCAGAACAATCTCGCCGTTGCCAAGGCCGATCTCCGATCTAGAATCGCTGCATCCATCTGATCGCACTACCGAATATATTATTTGTGCATACGGCAACGCTGCGTGTCTTAATCGGGAAACTATACCACTGCATCTGCATCACCGCTAGCGCTTTACCCAACGACTCTGAGCTACCAATTATACTTAAGGTATACCTCACCATTGGATTTTCTTCCGCAGCTTGGAGTAGGTCACCATCCGCCAACGATGACAGAACATACCACTCAAGGCTCAGCCGACGACGGAGGTGGCGATGAGCATCATCAAAACCACGACCCTGCACTGGGCCTAGACGACAGGGCCAGCACGACTTCAACCACATCGAGTGTCTTAAACTACCAGTACGAAAACGGGCGCCGGTACCACGCGTACCATGCCGGTGCATACTTCATGCCCAACGACGAAAGGGAGCAAGAATCCATGGATCTGTGGCACCATATCGACATGATGATTCTAGAAGGCCGCCTCTTTCTCTCCCCTGTGCAAAACCCCCAGCACGTTCTCGACGTGGGCACTGGGACGGGAATCTGGGCCATGGATGTCGCGGACGAGTTTCCCTCCGCACACGTTATTGCTACCGACCTGAGCCCGATCCAGCCTGAATGGGTGCCGCCGAACCTAGATTTCGAAATTAGTGACTGTGAATCGGATTGGGATTATAGCGCACAGTTTGATCTCATCCATATACAAAATCTCAACGGCGCGATCGCAAATTGGCCAAGGCTTTTGGAACAGGCATGCGCTTCTCTGAAGCCAGGAGGCTGGCTAGAGGTCTCAAATATGGACGGCCCTTATAGCAACGATGGCGATCTTCCGGTGGGAAGTAGCTGTGCGGAGTGGTCTGCTCGGCTTTATGAAGCTGCGGGTCTGATGAAGCGTGAGATTGCTCGAGGGGAAAGGATGTTGGAGCTGATCAAAGACACAGAGTTGTTAGAAATTCAGCATCGCGTAGTCAAGGTTAGTGGATGGCGATGAGCCTCTGGAATTAACAGCTCACACTGGAATAGCTCCCACACTCACCATGGTTACCCGGTCGCAAGAATAAAGAACTCGCAATGTACTTTGGGGTTTTGGCTCGCGATGAGTTAGAGGGACTCAGTCTTGCGCTCTTTACAAGGCTCCTGGGCTGGACAACTGATAGAGTAAATGTACTCTTGGCTGGTGTACGAAATGATTTTCGAAATAAAGATTATCAGTTACATGTAAACATGTAAGGTTTTGTTCTTGGCCGGCCTTGCAATGTTTATGTACTGATGTTTGCCAGGCACTATATCTACGGGAGAAAGAAAACACGTGGGCAGTCGCCCTAAGTATCCATAGAGGTAGAGCCAAAGAAAACCAGCGGTACCCTTGGCGTCAGAAGGGGCGGAATTAAGTTTTCCGCCTATGTTTAATTATTTAGATATATAGTAATACTGGCAGCTGTTACCTGCACTGCGTTGGAAGATTAATGTCCGATGCAAGCTGGTTGACTTCAGTTTAAATTTATCTAATCCTCACCTTCTTTGGGCAAGCTCTGTCAGAGATCTAGCAAGTTTTGTGGCCTCATGATTACTCATGCCTGACAGTAGTAACGGGACCAAAGTAAACCTTCCTCCCTCGTAGCACATACTGCACAATACAAAGAGCAAAGACGGCGACAAAAAGCACAACGCTCCAGTTGAAACTTCCTACATCGACAGGGGTTGTGTTGGGCCAGAAAGACCAGAAGAAAGAAAAGGTAACATATGCGACGCCAATACTATTTACTAAGACACCCCATCTTCCAAGTGACCAGCGCGCGAATGGGAGGAGTTCGGGGTGCACGATTCGACGGTATAGGACGCAAGAGATGGAACAGCAGTATGTCATCATCAGAGCCACAATCTGAAGTGAGATGATGGCATTGAATGCCACAGAAGAGCCGATATTTATCAGTGAAAGGAGGATTGTGATAACACATGTAAGGATGATTGCATTGACTGGAACTTCTTTATCCTTGTCAACACGAGCAATCCAATCCGAGAACGGAAGACCTTTATCTCGGGCAAAGGCGAAGGTTTGGCGGGCTGTAGATGCGTTGAAAGAGATGTTCGCAGCGATAACTAGAATCAAAACAAGGATTGTGAGACCGTTGACCCCGGATGTCGGCATCGCGGTTTGGAAGACATATAAGAACGGGTAACCAGATGGATCGTTCAGTGCGGCGTCCAAATCATTGATTGAGAACAGGTAAGTTACTAAGAATATGATAGCAAGTATACCATTGCCGACGTAGGACCAGAATATGGAGATCGGCACATAACGGCCTGCATCGCGGACTTCCTCTGCCATATGGGCGGTAGCGTCAGATCCTATCGAATCGTCGTTAGATTCAGCCCTGTATGCTGAACAAGGGGATAGTTGTATCAGACAAACTCAAACTCACCGACTAACGAGTAAATGCCGGTAATTTGTCCGACCATTAGACTCAGACCCATAGAGGACCAGCCGCCTGTGTTCGAGAATCCAGTAAAGACAGCTTTGGCAGACTGATGGGGTGCCATGGCCCAGAGAACAACAATAACAACCAAAAAGCCGATGCAATGAAGCACCATTAAAGGATTCTGCAGTTTCGGCCAGATCCGCGCACCATATACGTTGAAAAGGAAGAGCACGAGTACCATGGCGAACATGAAAAGTGTTCCTTGCCATTGGTACTGAAAGTTTGTGGGCTGATAACTGCTATCGTTAATGGCAAGCAAGGCTTGAATAATGGTGCCTGTGAGATAGGAACCGCTTGCATTTCCCGCTTGCCATGAGCAGACCGACATCCAGCCTTCGATACGTCAGCTCAATTTCTCAGAGACACAAATCTTTCCATGCCTAACCTGTAACGTAGCTTAAGAATCTCTGGAACCTCGGGGGCGCAAATTCAGACACCCAATGGTACTGTCCTCCAGAGGTGGGGGCCCTTATTTGCGATGAGAATTGTGTAATCCAGGGACTGTGGGGTGCTGCTTACATCGAGGCCATTTCTGCCAGAGATAAGATAACGAAGCCAAATCCAAAGAAGGTCCAAATATATGACCAGAATACCCCAGCAAGTCCGCCATCAATGAGACCTTGAGTGTTGGCCCTGCTACCATTAGATTCTGAGGTGTTCGAATAGAATATTTGGCGCACATCATGAGATACTCCCATACTGCGGTGAGCACGACAGCGAAGCTCAAAGTAGATAATGGCGGATAGCTTCTCTGATGCACAGTGAGTAAGACAACGTGGTAGCATGGTTAAGACCACCTACGTATAGTTCTTGGACCTTGCCCATGCGATACATGTCCTGTTGATCGTACTCGGTGGAACTTTCTACGCCATGTGCGTTTTCCGTGACATGAATGCCATCGAGGCTTTTCGTCGGCATCGCGGTCGAAATGCCTTGCAGTTCCAGCTTTTCAGCCCTCGGCTCAGGCTCATGCGCGGGACTCCCTGCCATGTTTGATATTGCGGTGTTTGTAGAAGATATAATAAGCAGTGTAGCGGTTGAGTTAAAGCAGGGAGAGGAGGAGTGGAGGGGAAAGGTCTAGGAAGCACCGATCACGAGATTTTAATGCGGGGAGTACAGCTGTCGACCATTAACAGCCAGCTCCGTCTCTGACTGCGACGGAAACGCAGTTGCAATACAGCACATTTCAAATCGCTAAGGTTTTCGCCTGGGTGCAGCCCATATCGCCTTGCAGCCAACTTACCCGGAGAGCCAATCTCAGCCGTGGTGGCAACAACAAGCATTGGGATCCTCGAGCCGTCCCTTGTAGTACTTTTGATGCCATCCCGGCGGAAGTTCCCAATAGGGAAGCTGATAGGACTCTTTTGCTACCTTATCTGTGAAGTGCCGCGGCCGGTTACCTGGAGGGATTCGACTTAGAATGGGCGAACTGTTTAACAGGTTTCCGTTGTCTCATTACTTGCGACAGGCCTGTTTATCGGAATATCGCCAGGAGAAAAGGCACGATTAAAAATAGGGCTATAATCAACGGTAAGTATCAAGAATTAGATCACCAAGATATGTCTTAGCAACTCCATGTGCTGCATGCTAGCTCAGCCAGATTTACAGGGGCCTTAATCCCACGCTTTTATGCAGCTGGCCTTGTTGAGTATAGAGAATCATGCCTACGCGAGGGGATATGGCCACAGGAGACATTCGCCAATGACGGTACGTTTTAAACAGATTAGTACCGGGGATATATCCAGCTGTGCATCCAGGAACACTAATAAGTAGGTTGCGGTGACAGTATAGAATTTAGGTCCAATTAACAAAATACAACATCAAAAACTTGGGCATTCTACAGCCATGAGCGGTCGCAATTCCGTCAAATGGATGAGATGAGCAACACATCTCGCCAAAGAATTCACGCGATAGCTTGGCCTTGCATTTCAGAAAAGATGGCTTTTTGGAAATAACATTGATGCACACAAGCCTTGTGAAGATATTGGCAGTGAGAACAAAGGTCATCTGATTTCCGAAACAAGTTGCTTTATACATTACAGAGAGCCTTTGTGCTGCTTCTGTAGATGCTTTTCACTTTACTATTTTGTCAGAGAGCAGACTCAGTAACCATTTGCAGTTGTGACTGTTATTGCAGCTACTTGTTTCACGCACTACTTGCGCCTCAGTGAGCACTTGTATGGTTACTGCTCGCAATAAAACGTCGTGATCTAATAAATTGTGTACAAACACGAGTAACCGAACTAGCGAATCCGATCTGTATTCATTCTTGCACTTCTTCAAAATAAGACCAATCTAGAAGCTACTGTACTTACTATCGAATTACGAAGTCTTTCATTCTCATCCTATTTGCAACGCTGGTCGCGATCGGATAAACGCCGGGCCAACCGTGGATTACATAACGGCCTCACTATGCTAATCGAAATCATGCGATTGCTTTGACACAGTTTTTCCTAGCGACGCCGACAACAAGATATTGTAGAGGAACCTCAAGCAATCCTTCGCTCTACTCTCTCAGGCAGAGAGCTATGTAGTCACCAAGACACAAACTGACAAGATGGCCACAAACAAACTCAAAAAGGCACCAGAACCAACAATCGATCCATCCGATCCAAGGATCCATCGATGGGATAATGGGCTGGTCCTCTACAATGAGTTCATGACCGAAGATGAAGAAGCCGCCATGATAAAAGACATCTTGGCCGATACCCGGTGGACGGGGGCGGGGAAAAGACTGTCGCTGCATTTTGGCCCGCGTTTCGACTACACCAATAACATGACTCTGGACCCCGTCGACGACTCCCCTCTACCAACGTACATCACCAATCTTCTGTCCCGCTTACCGATCCAGGAATATCTCCCCGACCAGTTCACCGTCCAGTACTATCCACCCGGCGCTGGAATCCCGCCACACGTAGATACTCACTCTGCGTTCCGGGAGGCGCTGTATAGTCTCTCCTTTGGAAGTGCGGTGCCCATGGCATTCAAGCGATGCGGGAGTAAAGAAGCAAGAAAAGCGAGAATACCCAATAGGACACTTGTCGGGAATATAAACGCGGGCAAGAACAAAAGCACCAGCTCCACACCGGAGCCCAAGCCGTCATCCCCGGGAGAAAACGAGGAGGATGACTCCTGGGAGTTGTTTCTCCCTCCACGCTCGCTCCTGCTTATGTTAGGGCCTTCAAGATATGGTTTCACGCATAAAATCCGGGGGAGGAAGTTTGATCAGAAGGATGATGGCGAGGTGGTCGAGAGGAAGGGAAGGTACTCTATTACCATGCGCAAAGTCAACCGAGGGGACGAGATAGCATGCTCGTGTGACTTTCCGGATGTTTGTGACGCCAGGATACGAGAGGAGATGCAAAGGGCTAGTGGAGAGGATGAAGCTGCGCAAATGGCTGGATGATACCCTGCGCCTCCTGCTGTTAAAGTCCTATCCATCTGGATATCATGATGAGATGTTGAATTGATACATCGAAAGAAATTAGGATCAAATACAGGCTGCGTTATGGGTTGTATATAACAAAGCATGGGGTTCCAAATCCCCTACTAAAATTGACACCGAAAAACTTTAGATGACTAAGGCATAGTAGAACTGACTTGGAAGGAAAACAACCTAAAAGATCTTAAAGAAACTCTTTGTTATAAAAACATCAATTTCACCCATCAAACTTAAAAACATGAAAACTCACTAAAGGTACAACTGGAACTACGAAAGCTGGATGGATAGCATCACTTCGATATTTGTCGGGTTCTGCGAGCCAGCAAGCAAGGCTACAGCTCTAGGATTATAGAATTTGTACTTTGATTTGTTTCTCGTAAGCTGCCATACATAACCTAAAGCTGGGAAATAAGTTTGTTGGCAAACTGTACAATGATTGCAGAAAAGTTTTCTCATATAACCTTGTTTCGCTTTCTGTCCTAGCTTACTCGTGCTCTTCATGAACGGCCATAGCCATCTGCTTCTCCTCAACCCTTCTTTCTAAATCATAGGTTCTGAAATCATCCTTGTTCATTGTAGGCACAAACCAGGAAGAGCCACTGAAAAGAGCGTTCATCTCCTCAAGCGGTCTTCTGGCTGTCTCGGGCATGAAGGCCCAGAAGAAAATCGCGTTGGTGAAGTTGCAGACCACAAAAACTAGGAAGTAGCGCCAGCTGATGTTCTGGATAGCGATTGAGGTGACTTGTCCAATCATGGTGTTGAACGCGAAAGATACCATGACACCGATAGAAATTCCCTTAGATCTGGTCTTGGTGTCAAAGATCTCGGCGGGAATTACCCAGGAGAGCGAGCCACAGGTGAAGGAAAACGAGATGCCGTATATCCAGTTCGTCACGATGAAAAGCCAGCCGAGGCTGTGCTGAGTAGATGCGCTGACATGTTGGAATCGGGCTTGCACTGCGGTAACAACAATGAAGCATGCGCAATTGACAAGGTTGCCAATAATTAAGGGCCAGCGACGACCAGTTTTGTCGATGAAAAGGATCGTGCAAAGCTGAGCTAGGATTGACAGTATGTTGCTTACACCCTGATACTTGAGAGAATCGGTGGTGGAAACGTTGATGCCTTTGTAGATCTCGGGTGTGAAATACTGGATAGCAGAGACTCCAGTCATCTGGACAGAAGCTTGCAGTGCAGCAGTAAGGAAGAGACGGCGAAAGCTGGACGGGTCTGTGAATAGTTCTATATATCCCGACCCAGCATGGTCATGCTCCATCGTCAAAGCAGTCTGGATCTGCTCGTACTCAGCCATGACCCAAGGATCGTGCTCGTCGCCGTTTGCGTGGAGCTTGGCCAGCATCTTCAAGCCCTTCTCCGTGTACCCATGGTCTATCAACCATCTTGGTGACTCTGGAAAGAGGAGGATGAGGAGGGCTAGCACACCCGCCGGCACGATCTGGATGCCGAGTGGAATCCGCCACTGGTTGGCATCTGAAAGATGGAGATTGGTGCCGTAAACAGTCCAAGCTAGATGAAAATTAGCAAACCCGAAAGGCCGTTTTCATTGCACAAATTCTTACAAGCAACAGCTGCGCCAACACCCAGCATGAATTGTTGCAAACCCGTGAGACGGCCACGAATCAAAGGATGTGCAATCTCAGCCTGGTACAACGGGATAACCATGACCAGGAAGCCTACGCCCAATCCACTAACAGCACGCCCCGAATAGAAATAATTCAGGCTTTGAGCACCGGCCTGAAGACCGCCACCGACGCAGAAAATGATGGCTCCAATAAGGATAGTGAGTCTTCGGCCAAGCCAATCGCCCGTGGGACCAGCAAACATTGCGCCAAAGAAGGCCCCGCCCGTGAAGACCGAAACGACAGCTCCGCTGTAAAAGAGTCAGAGAAGAGATTCCACGCCGTGAAGATCGCTTACACTTCATTTGCATTCGCATTGTAGGCTTCCGTGAAGGAAGTGGAGGCTACCACGCCCCCAATGACACCAAGATCATAACCAAAAAGAAATGATCCCAAAGATGCAAAAACACCGACGAGGAACTAGCGACGCGGGTTAGTAAGAATTGTGGGAAACAACAGAAAAGGCTCGGACCTGGTAGATTCGTGGATTGAGTGTCATAATGTTGCTGCGTCAATGCCAGGGATTTACTGCTGGTTGAAGAAGACGATGATCAACCACGATAGCAGAGACATCGATCCTCGTACCTCCACCTCCCTTATATAATGAACCACATCGCAACGATAGCATCTGGGGCCCCGGATTTCACGGGCGCGCCCAAAATCCGGGGAGAGCATAGCACCAAAATGTCGGCGTCATCTCCGGTTCCTAAGGAGGGACGTGAAAGCAATCACTGCAAAGACCTGCCGGTATTTTAACTTCGGCGGAAGTAGCTGATTCGTGCGTCTGGGGATCTCGGCATGGAGGCGCACCGAGTTCGACGACGCTTTGTAGCCGCACCTTACACGATGCTGTGTTGGTCCTTGGCAACGACGGTTCTTCGACTTGGCTTGAAGTATCGTGCTTGCGCGCCAGAGGCGATCACGAGGTTCCGCGGTGGCTGATAGGCTTGCACGCTTCTAGGACCTGTGCCCGGGACTACCTCCAACACTATCTAACATCAGGTAAGGTTAAAAACAAGGTTGTTTAGCATCTGGCAATAATTGTAGCACGTGGTTTACTCCTTTCTGCCAGTCATGGTATTGTTGTTGTTCCACCTGTCGTTCTGATATCGGCACTAGAGCTTGGTTAACTTAGCTTACCCGCCAGAACGCGAATTACCTCATTCTGGCGGAGATTGACACCAAAGTGTAGGGCAAGTAGCGAATCCCCAATTTGCAGATAGATACCGGAAGATTTGTTAACGTTGCGTCTATCGAGTATATGTCTATCAGCTAGAGAAACTCTAAACGAGCTCGAGCAAGATAGATATTATGCTTGCAACAGTATTTTCTATGCACCAACACTGCTAATATTACACTTGTTTGAATAAGTATCACGCTCAAGCCCTCCCTTTCCATTCCCTGACCAAGCCTTTGTAGTCCTCTGGGCCATATGGCTGGAAGATTTCTGACAATGTCCCAGGTTTCCGGTGCGCTTTCAACCCCAGATCCGTCATTAACATGTCAAGGTACGGCATTGCATCGAAAACAAAATCGGGAAACATGGCCCCATGGCCACTGGGGTACCTCCATTTTCCGAAGCGGCTGTGCAAGGTGGTCTCCCATTGTAATTCCTCTTGCGAATCGGCCAGGCGGTTCAACTTCCCGTCAAAGTATGCAGAGATCCAAAGGCCTTGGGCCTGTGCGCACATTGACGTCGAGATGGTTGTGATCATGCCGGCGAAGGCAAGAGATTTGTCGTCGATCATTGAAGGAGGGACCATGAAGCGGTATAATCTGAATGGCTGATTAGGTGTGCTTGGATTTGCTGTGGGTTCGTTGATGTCAGGCTGGTTTTGAAGTCGAGGGAACTGCTTGAAAATCTCCTGGTCGGCCATCTCGGTAGCTTTGCTGGTGGCATCAGAGTAATATGGCAGCCCAAGTTGTTCATTTGATGCCCCAATGAACTTGATAGGAGTTCCAGCCTTCCAGCCAGTAGCGCAGAGAAGTACATCTGTGACTAAAGCTTCACCATTGGACAAATGTACCGTTCCTTCCGACAGATGCGTAATGTCGGCTACGTGGACTCGGATCTTCCCCTCTCGTACCAGTTCAAAAAAGTCAGTGGGATAATTCAGAATGCCTAGTCCGTTGCCAATCCAAAAAGCACTCTGCCAGGGCTTCAACTTCTGCATCTCAGGATGCTTATCAAACCCGTTGAGTGTGATGACATCGCTCCCAAGGATCTGCCAAAACGTATCGACGATTTTACGACCAAGGAAATTCCCATGGAGCCATTTCCGTATGCCAGAGTACCCATCGGCAGAACCCCAAATGCAAGGACTAAACCACGTGAGAAATCGAGTGTGGACGAGTTTCTCCAACCACTTCTTGAGTGGTGTCACATATGGAGGGGCCATCCAAACTGGCCCGCGGCCTGATTTGCGAATGATCATGTCGACCGGTACTCCAGCCGTAGCATATGCATATGCTGCATCCCAAGCAGATTTGGATCCCCCAAGAACTGTTGCGCTCTTCGCGCTATTCATGGTATACGCATAGTCAAGAAACTCACGAGAGTGGAATAGCGGACGTCCGAAAGACTCACTTCCACTGAAAGCAGGCAGTTTCGCCTCAGAAGTCAGGCCAGTGGCGACGATCAATTTCGCGGTCAGAAGAAACTTTGCTGCGCTGCCATTCTGGGCATTGCTCTCGTTCTCCGTGGAGATGACGGTGAGTTTCCAACCCTTTTCGGTTTTCTCTGCAGCCTGGACTTTAGTGCTGACACGTATCTTATCGAAAAACCCGAAATGCTGGGCATATTCGGTGAGATAGCGATGTGTCACAGCGCCTGGGATGTGCTGGCCATGGCGCACGCCAAATCGAGCTTCATCCATTGGGAAGTCGCTGTACTCATACGTGCCTTTCAAGTTGTTGGATCTCAACCCTGGATAGAGTCTGTTCTCGGCCCATACTCCTCCAATCGTAGCAGCAGCTTCAACAATGATCACGTTCTCATCGGGATGTAAATCAATGTAGGTTTTGGCTGCAGCGAGGCCGAACCATCCTATAAGCGAGTCTTAGCACAGAGCACTGTTGAGGCGACGTTTAATCTACACCTTACCTGCACCTACAACAACCAGATCTACGTTTTCCATCTCTGTCAATATATATCTGCCCTAAACAACGAGTAGCTGAGATATGGATGCGAGCCAGAGGTCTGCAACACACTGATAGTACTCAATCGCTCAAGACGGCATCCAGAGATCGATGACACACGAGAGCAAAGAAATCCTGTGCAAGGCGCGCGGCGCACAGGTATTGAACGAGAAATGTCAATTGCAATCTCACGCGAAAGGCTAGTGAAGGTGGCAAAGAGACGAAAGGGGCCTGGAAGAGGTTAATATAGCAAGCTTATGAGCTTATGCGGGCCGAAAACCTTCCGTATGTTAGCAAGCACACCCTCGTCGCAATCCGTGCACTGTCACATCCCCGCCTATGAGATGAAATATGGGGCAGGATAGAAATGCATCCAGTCGTGAGCTGGGCAATAATCTAGCAGGGTGGAGGGTATGCTACAAGCTATTCATGAATATGGTTTTCAGTATCTGAAAACATATCTGGAAGAGCTGCACCACGATTCATCTTGGCCGCTTGATACTATATTTCCAACCTATAGTCTCATCCATACCGTCCAAATTAACAACTCAATTTCCGGGCCCATCTTGTCGAAGAGAGATTGCATGCACAGCTCTGTCGATCCCCACGGCTATATTTCAATGGTTAAGAACAACTTGGTCCCCGTCTCCGTAATTGCCCATCTGCGCGCCTTTCAACGAAGCTCCATCTGCTGCTTCTTCACTGCTAACATGCTCCGTATGTTTTCGGTCCAGCCTCACCCTAAAGGCAGAAATGTCTACATGATCGACAATTTTACCTCCCGGTTGTGCTTCCCAGAAAACCATCTCGAAAAGTGGTTTCCTAGCGTAGTAGTCCGAATCCTCATCTGTCAAGCAGAAGTCATCCCACACAAGCCCAGGATTTCTGTTTTGTGGGACAATCAGGCCTCGCCATATTTCTCCTCGTTGATTCTGCTCATCACGGTACAGGAGCGTGGGGACCAACTGGACCCGGAAGTTTTCCTCTAAACCTGTCAGGTTTTGCCACGCAGCGATCACATCCGTTGAATTGGACACAAATGATTCTATGTATAGTGACTTTGCGTCGCTATGTGCCAGGACTAAGCTCGAATTGAGATCCTTGGAGGGAGAAAGGTATTCGCCGGTGTAGCGGTATTTGAGATTTGACTGCGCAACATCTTCAGCAGCCTGTACCAAAGCAACTGTTACTGCCTCGATGATCTTCGCTTTCAAACTTCGGGAGCCAGCAGTTAGTATTGTGATACCAAGGTCGTATTCCGGAAGCATGATCACACTGCTGTAATACCCCGGGTGTGAGCCGCCTTTCGTTACGAAGATGATTGGCCGTGATGTTTCAGAGAGAATACAGTCGGTACGGAAGATCTCCCAAGGCATACCGTAAAACGAGGATCGAGTCGTTGAATAAGATCCCGGGTTGAACCAGTTTAACTGTGGGGTAAGTCCATTGTAGTTCTTGAGAACATAGCGTAGAAAACTGGACATGTCTGAAGTGGAGCTGTAGAGTCCTCCGGTACTATTCATATTAGCAATAGTGGTAAAGGTTAAATCAGTTTCTTACGGGCGCTGAATCCCTTTGTCCACATCCCAATAAGTTCCTCCTTTCGGCAACACCGCCGTGCTGTCGCTCGACTTTACGAAGGAACTCGAAGTCATGTTCAGAGGTTGTAAGATGCGCGATTTTACATATTCAGTATAGCTCAGCCCAGAGACCTTTTCAATGACTAAACCTAGTAGGTCAAAGTTATAATTTGAGTATGTTGACTTCTGTTTTGGGGGCCAGATAGGCTTCTTAGTGGCGAGATCCTTATACAAATCTATAGCTCATTTTAGATTTGATTGAGACTGAATAGGGACGTGATAAACTTACCGTCTTCGTTGCATGGCCTGTCATATGCGTAGTACACATCGCACTGCGGCACGCCTTCTGCCTTCTCATCAACTGGCGGCAGTCCCAAAACTAAAGGATTGGAGAATTCATTGATAACGTCGGCTTGAGTAACTGGCCATCGATTTAGGACCCATAGACTATCAACCAGACTTCACTTACATTCTCTTGGAATGCCACTCAGTTGGCTCGCAACGGTCCGGAGAGTTATATCCTTCCATGGAATTTCACCTCCAAGCCTTGGGAGATACTGATCAATCGGGTCATCTAGACTTAGGTTCCCAGCAATATGCTGCTGGATGATAGCTAGTGTTGTGAAGGCTTTCGTGACACTAGCCATACGGTACACGCTTGTACCATCCACGGTCGCGGCTCCAGGTCGGCTGGTATTCTTATCTCTTGCAGTGTGGTGGGTTTCCCAAAGAGTTCCGTGTGAGCTTGTAATCTCTACCGAAAAAGAGGATGTATCATATTCGGCGGGGAGGGTCAATTCCTCCAGACTTTCCTTGAGGCCAACGAGTACATGCTCGAACTTCGAAGCTTCACGGTAAGAGTCAAGCTTGGGCAGTGGGAATGCGGGCGAAGGATCGTAACACCGAGCTGATATCCTTCCAACCAGGAGCAGGAATATGAAGTTACGAGCAGTGGTGCCCATGGTTCTGTTTGGGCTTATAGCAATGCCGAGCGTAGATCTGTATGTGAAAGATCACATCCCACCTTAGAGCTAGCTCGAGATGTCAAGAGCACGTGATGTATCTATATCGCCAGTGTTGAGAGATAGGATTATGATTTGCGGGGGTATGGCGAAAGACAAGATAAAAATGTCCCCGTAGAATATTTCTTTTTGTAGAAGCTCTGCGTAAATTAGACCTTAGCGTTGCTTTTATTTAATCCTAAAGTAAATTAACAAGAATCTCTGTGGGTTTTTGGAAGTTGTCCACTGGCTTGAAGGAAGGTTATTAAGCGATCATAATTGCGAAATGGATATTCAAATGCCACGACGTAGTTATTCTTGAGTGAAATTCCTTGGCTAATTTAAGCTAGATGACTTCGAACTTTTTAGAAGAAAATAACTACACATATAGTATTAAGTCTCCCAAAGTCCTCCGACACAAAGTATACTTCCATCCATTTCGACGGCAGTGTTACTCTCCTGGGGGCCTTTTCTGAAGTAGCCATACAGTCATTATATGTTTCGCCCAAGAGAGTTCTGGTTCGATATGTGTAATTGGTTCTAAAGCCCGCGGAACTCTTTCATGCTCAGGAGAGTTTTTGTTTTAGAAAGACTGTAGATATACAGAGTTGAGGTCGATTTATGCTGATACAGGAACCCCACAGACCCGCTAGGAAGACTCAAGCTGCACGTATTTCCACCCAAGCTGGAAAGTATGGCCAAGAACTTTTCCGCCTCTATCCTGCTAATGGAGCTAATCGGCCCAGGCTATGGCAACACGCGGCGCGCCGAGAGATCAGACATGCAGAGTAGTGAGGACGGCAGCAAAGAAACTTGCCCAGCAGGACAGATCCACGGTAAGCGTGCGAAGTAGGTTGATGTCGATCCACTTCTTGAGGTCTTTCGTGCTCTCGCCATGTGAACGATCCTCCACGATGTCGCGAATAGGGTACGCGATAATTGGGACGAACAGGTAGTGGGCGAGGCCAAAAGCAAGGCCAGCTGTGTAAAATTGGCGACCAGTCGACGCGAGAGATTCAGACTTAAAGACAAGGTTCGCAATTGATGTACCGGTGGTCAGAGTGTTGAGACCGATGACGATTATAACACCGCTATGGAACATGCGGCTGAACCAACCAGGCAAAATCGCATTGCTTTTCTCGCGGTCCTCGGGGGCCAAGAACTTGGTCAAGAAGAAATGCTCATCTGCAGCGAACATTAGTGAAGCTGTACTGGTAATAAGTGGTGCCACTCTAAGCAACACCAGCGGGTCGAAGAACAGCTTGGAAGCCATGGCAAGAGTATATTTGTTGGGCAATATTACGATTGCGAGAAACACGGACAATTAATTGTAGGTAGAAGAGAAATTTCGTGGGTGTGCAGGAAACAAGATGAAGCAGCACGATTGACCTGTAGAGGCTTCGTATGATATTTGATTGATGATGTCGTTGGATCGGAGTTGCATTGGCCCGATCTCGGATGATCCAAATCGACCCCCACCGACCTACTGGGCTTCGGTGGCTGAGCGGCTTAGTACTGAGGCTGGTTCTCAACTCTGGTTGAACATCACACATTGTGTTCTCAATGAATTCCCATTGCAGGTCAGTGCCATGGATCCTCTCACTATCAGAACGACTGTTCTAGCAACTGTAAGGCAAGGCATCACAGCGGCGCAAACATACTATGCGACAAAATACAACTTTGCAGGCGTCTCTATCACCTCTCTGCGCACCTAGGGCTCCACAATCAAGATTGTGCTGATGTAGATACAGTCTATTACCGAAAGATCCGGCACGCAATGCTAGGGATCGTTATGAGCAGTATGTATTTGAGAAATATAAAGCGATCACAGGAGCTTACTCTCAGTCATTTGCTATTCTGTTTGAACACTTGCAAAGCTTGAATCTGGACGGTTTGAATAATAAGACCGACTTCGTATCCAAGATGAATTTCATGTGGAGAGAGTCAGAAATGAAGCAACTCCGGTAATGCATCAGGGACCAGCTTCAAGCCATCACCCTTCGTCTAATAGCATCTAATAGGTGCTATTCCTCCACTATCCTTGTTTTAGGGTTGTTTGCGTATTAAATGGATGATGTTTGAATGGTATGGTCTATGCTGTCAAAAAACTGGTCATCCGCCACCGGGGATATCCTAATTCCCAAATACCGATGCTAAATCAGATGGAGGATACTACGGCGCCCAGGCATTGAGGGAATTTTCCAATATTGTTAACTGACCACTATAACGACGGACCTAACCAGGAGGTTCAAAATTCTCCACCCAGTGCACGCCAGCAGTTTGACTTTCAGAATCTTCGAGAATTGGATCATGCCGAGGTTCATAACTCCATTGATGACATGACCCCGGGGGGAACCTACGAGGAGGCGGCAGAGCAACGTAGAAAAATAACTTCTGCTAGGGGCCTCCCGGTGGAAGAATTTCTCATCTAGACTCATGTTCTCCGCAACATATTGACGGAGGGCTGCGACACTCAGTCCCAAAACGTGCACAATGAATCTCCTCGGAGAAGGTTGATATTATAGGCCACGCAGGCTGAAGGTTCTATAGTATGGTCCTTCCTTCTACGACTTAGTGGTGTAGGTTAGACGCCTCAGTCATCGAGAAAGACTAAAGTGTGTCTTACCCTAATTGGCTTCATTTTGAACTGCGATGGCTGGGACCCTGGTAGCTACGAGAACGTGCTACCTTCATCGTGAAAGCCTTCTTGAATGGCTTTGCCAGAATTTCATAAGTGGAGACTTCAAAATACATTGTAATCAGCATCGACTCGGGATTTGAGAGACGGCATCTGCTAAAGAACCAACCTCTCCAATGTAATTGGAGAGGTATGATGAATGGCGAACCCACAAATAGCTGCTGTTGTATTGCGTAGACGTAAGCAAATTGGATGTCTTGTCGTGCTGCAGATCCAGCTTCTTTCTGTGCTCGTTGCTTAGCGTCCTCTTCCGTATTTCGAGCCTTCCACGTAAGCGTTTGAAGACACCCAATTCAGTCTCTCGTGTACCTATTCGTACAGAGCAAAAGTGGTAGTGGCGTAAATACTTGCAGTTTTTGTTACCTGGCCGGGTACAAGTATACGTGACCAGCCATGCAATTGGCTCGTAGGAGACCTCAGCGGCACAGTCACTGTAAATAACACGCCAAGACTCCAAATCACTCCACAATTTGTATCTAGTGCAGCCGCTCTTTAGTCATAGGATTGTTGACCCCCACCCATTCATGATTTGGGGGTGATTCGATCTCAAGAGAGCCAGAGCTAGTCTTCCTATCGAGCCGGAGCTCATAGGGAACGAACGAGGATATTCTTGAATCGCGGAGACGTTTCCGAAACTCTCTTCCGATGCCGAAAAGCTTATCCAGCATGCCAAGAGTTGTAGATCCAGCAGGACGTAACCCTTTGTCACGAGTCAGGCAGAGTGGAGTTCCTGGGAAAGGCCTCTCGCTTGCTCCGTGATCAAGCCAAGTATCGTCGGAGCTGGGGCCACTTGGGAGATGAGATATGTGGGACTGGATTTTAAGGTGGAAACTGACTTTGTCGAACTCAGCTTGGAGACTTGATAAGGAGGAATTAAGAGCAGTATATATAATTAATTTTGCAGCCTTGAGACTTTTGAAGTGCTTTTGAATCAAGTTAGGATATAAAGATGAAAACGATGCCATCGAGGATGGGTTGACAGTCAGCAGCGCAAGTAAGAATCTTATGTGAAGCATGATGTCAGTTATCTGGGAGGGCTTAATTTAGATGTGGACGGATTGTTCCTGGGGCTCTTTCTTGTTGTACGTGGAGCGGCTGTGACACCCCAATAATCCAGTCGTTGATTCAATCAATCTCTACGATAAGATAAATTTCCTTGCCATCTCTCTCATTGCTCCACTTCCAAAAGCAACATAACTGACATGCCACCTTGTATGGCTTCAATTCCCACTCCTCTAACCTTTTTGAATTATCATTATCGGCTTGCTGAATTATTTGGATTATTTCAACCAATGAGCACTTTCATGTATGGCCTAGCTGCTACCCAACACTTCAGTTCAACCAAAATTTTCCTTCTAAAACTCATATTCTTCTAATTATAAACTCTTTCCTAGGCTAGTCATCCTGCGTCTTATCCCTCCCATTGCAAATTATGTTCATGGGCATGGCACACTGCATCCAGATTTGACACCTTCTGGTCTCGCTGTCTTGCATGACATCCATGAAGAATCGAAAGACGAGCCAGGGAAGCTTCGAATGACGAGTCCCAGAAAGATCAATGCAGCAATGACATGGGGAATTACGGGGTCGGAGCGTTGTAGTTGTAAAGAATGTTGCAGGGGACGGACAGACCGCTTGAAAAGGCAAGGAACAACAGCTAGACGTTGGCCTATCTGCCATCTTTATCGGCTTAACAACTTCTATGTCAGGCTTAGTATACGGTCGGCCGGAATAACTTCAACCCTGCGGCACGTGTTTCATGGATCATTGTCTTCATTTGAGTATATAACCTCCCACTTTAGCGAGAATTACTGAAGAACACCATCATTGACAACCGGAAATAGGCCAAGATGTGCGGCGCACCAACGGCGTAGTAAACCATCATGTCGAACTTAATCGCGGGTGGAGAGGGACAGGCAAAGAGTAGAGTTGTCAATGCGTTTGTTCCCCGTCCTCGTGTGCTTATTTCCGTGAACTAATGCGACCAAGCTGCCGCAAATGTAGGCGGCGGAAAGTAAAATGCTCAGGAACAGCTCCATGTCCAAACTGCTTGAGCCGGGGCCAAGCTTGTATTTTCGATGAAGCCGACCGAAGGATTGTGATTTCAGAAAGGTTGCGCTCCAGACAACGTTGTCAGTAATGTATACACTTCGAGCTAACGACCACCGCAAGCCACTTGCGCGACCTTGAGCGTCGTGCAACGGCATCTCACAGCGAGTCCCCTCGTTCAAGTATTCCAGTCTCATCTATGGACCATATGAATCAATCTGACCAGCCGCGGGATCAATTTCCTCGAGGACCGACAGTTTCCGGGACACCCGTCCAGAAACAAAGCTGCCCGGAACCTAATGGCCAATCCTTCCTGCCCATGAACAGTCCCAAAGAAGTGAGTAGAGTAAAAGGTATAGACCCTGATCATTGGAAAGCAAGAGGCTTAAGCTGACATCCAAAAGTTCACAACGAGCGCGTGTCCACTTGGGCCTTCAGCGATGAAGTGCGCCAGGTTCTAGAACCCAGATCCGGCGATCAGCCCAATAGCTCAAGAACTGGAACAAAGGTTTCCTACATGATATGTCCACAGAATGAGACTTTATCGGATACATCGGCGCTTAATTTGCCACCCAAAGATTACATCATCCACCTTGCCCAGATTGCGGACTTCCATCTGAACACCAACTATCTCGTTTTTGACTACCCAGCCTTCTTAGATCAGCTTAATAGTACCCCCTTGCAATCTTTGAAGAAGGCTTCAGAGGTATGGCACGTGAAGTTGCTAATGGTAATTGCACTGGGCAGGCTCTTCTTGGGGCGAGGAGCAACCAGTTTTGGACCCCCAGGTATCCGAGAGTTTCTTCAGGGGGTTAATGCTCTTCCATCCAATGTCGTAATAAGTCAAGATCCATTAATGGCAATTGAGACCCTGTGTCTGTTGGCGACGTATGCCGAGGCTGCAGATATGCACAGTGCTGCGTATCTCTTTGTAGGTATCTCTTCGTGGCACTCACTCTACACATCCTAATATTCTCCAGTCGGGACAAGCATCCAGGCTAGCTCGCTCCTGTGGCTTGGACAAAAAGCGAGGCCTATCTAAAGACCTTGAGTCCACCGGACAAGATTACAAACAGAACTTATGGTGGACTATTTGCGTGCTTGATCAGAAACGCTCAGCAACCATCGGTGCTAACGTCGACTACCAAGTTCAAGAGCCGAATGATAGCTTACTTTCCTCACACCGACATTTTGGTAGCATATCAAGTTTAGCATTACGATTCAACCTTCTTGTAGCTAATCAGCTGACTCGAATCATGACGGGTATGTCCAGCGACTTGTTCTTTGTACATTCTAACATCCTGAAAAACAGCTTTTTCCAAGCATGCATATGCAGGTACGATGAGCTCAGCATTTATGAACGAAATCATAGTTGAGCTTGTTGCCATGCAAAGGTTGGGGAAGGAGACGGGCAACATGCCACCGCTCTGTTACGAACAATCGCTTCAGACCGTTTCAAGACCCGTGGCAACGCTACATCTGCTCTATTATCACGTAAATACAACATCCCACCTGAGACGGCGCCCATTCTAAATGTTTGCAGTGCATTGTCATAGCTACTAAACCTATTCTCCTGCATCTCATGAAGCTGCCTCGTAATGAAGATGATCATAAGGCGTCGATAAATGGCTCCTTAGAACCGGCATTCGCAATCATGAGAACATGCGTCAATGCCGCCTGCTGCAGTCTCAACATCATGTCCGCACTTCGTGAACAAAATCTTCTTGGTTGGTCTTTCAAGCACTTCATGTTGGTGTAAAGGCTAACACTATATAGAGATATTCTCGTTCTGCGACCTTGAGATAACTTTCTTAGCTGCACTCTCGCTGGTGATTGCCAACGCCGTTATCCCAAACATCACGGAATCTTCCTTTGTCAAAGTGGCCAAGGATGTTCTCCAAGATATGAGCCAGGGGGGAAATATCCCGGCCACGTTGCTCAAGAGCGAGCTAGATGAGGTATTGAAACTAACGCCCAATCTTCCTCCGCTCCATGGCAGGGCTAGCCATTCCGCCCCGGCCCGACGGCCCGCCACAATGGTCGAGGATGGACGGGTGCTCAACAATGCCATCCTCCACGTCATAGAAATCCAGCCCGTGGGGAAGCAGTCCCACTATGACCCCAGCTTCCGGCACGAGACGGCCCCAGGAAGCTCCATGGGAAATCAACAGCCAAGACATGAGGCCCGGGAAGCGACAGCACTGATCCACAATCCATCGTGGAGGCCATCCCTGCCCCAGGCAAACAACGGCGTGCCACCACCGCCGAACAATATATACATCCACAATTTTGATCCGGCGGAGCATGGATTCACATTCGACATGGAGGGCTTGCAGTGGCTAGATAATGTGCAATAAATGGTGATTTAGCTTCCATTCTTTTAGGTAGTTTTCCTTCCCGGGGACAGATAATTCAAGCCAAATACGGCAGGCCACTCAAAGTGGGCCTTGATACCATCAGTCAGAACAAGCATACTTGCTCCTTATTACTCCCAGCAAGCAAAAGCCATTGGTTCGGACTCCTTACCATAGTAAGTAGCCTTGGCGATCGCTTTTCCGCGTTAAGCTTTCTTGGCGGCTGCCAGGGAGGATCTCCGGCGGAGCGGAGACCGTCGAGTGAAGAACCTCGTCCGTGGCGGCCAACGGTCTAGGAGCAGTTTTGATGCTTTGTGACCATGAAAATTTTGGACAGATACCGTGACTGCTGGGTCATTCGCCCCTCAAACTCCGACTATTTGGACCGGCGCCTGTTTCGATGCTCGAGTTTTGCGAGAGTATACCGGACCTGATCTCCGTCGGCGTTTGCCTCGTGGCGGCCGACGGTGTGCTTGAGGAATTGTGCGCAGGAAAGTCTGCAGACCTTGCGTTTCTCGGGAATAATCTCCAGCGGGGGGAGGGCGGAGATATCTCGCCATTCTCGGGCGACGGGGGAGGGTGGCGCACACTCAACCTTCTACGGCGAACACACGTGTGGACAAAAACCCTTCTCTGCCATAGCCATCCCCAGCCAAGCTCTGACGCATAGCTCTCTGACTAATCGGTCCTCCTGAGTCTCCATTGCTTGTTGGTGAGCCAAGACATTGCTTCTGCTCATCCCGACCGTTGAGCTTCTTAATAAGCGGAATGCTTCAAAATAATCTCGTCCACAATGTGGCACGGAATCGTATTTGCACTGTAAACCACAAGCCACCCAAACCTCCATCGCACCAGAACTTGCATTAATACCGGCAGGCACTCGGCGTCAAGGTCGTCGCCAGCAACGAGATCATCCTGCTAGCTAAAGCGGCGGGTTATGATTCCGTCTACATCGATCTGGAGCACTCAGTCTTTTCCCTCAAGGACGCAAGTAGGTTATGTTCGGCGTCCCTCCTGTCGAAAATCACGCCCTTCGTGCGCGTGCCCTACCAATGCGGCAACGGCTTTGTGCAACGAGTCCTCGATGGCGGCGCGATGGGCATTGTCTTCCCTCACGTTAGCACTGTTGGTATGTCTTTTGTTCTCTTGCAACCCGAGAGTAGACGCCTGACTGCAACTAGAGGAGGCCAAAGCTGCCGTGGAGTCCACCAAGTTTCCACCGAGGGGAAGACGCTCGCTCACTGCGGCACTGCCGCAGTTCGATTTTCAGAGGGTGGCGGCGAGGGAGGTGATCCAGCAACTCGATAGTCTAGGATCGACCGTGTTCATCATGGTGGAGACCAGCGAGTGCCTGGGCAACATCGAGGCCATTGCTGCGGTCGAAGGGGTTGATGTGTTACTGCTCGGCGCCAACGACCTGTCAATGGAACTAGGCATTCTCGGGGAGTGGGAGCACGAGTTATTCCAGGCCGCTGTCTCAGCCATTGCAACTGCTGCCAAGAGGGCGGGGAAGATATTTGGCATTGCGGGATTATACACGCGGCCCGATATCTGCACGCGTGGAGTGAGGGAGTACGGGGCCAGATACATCTTGGGGCACCTGGACATAGGGCTGCTTGCCATGGCCATGCACAAGAACATGGAACACCTGAGGGCGATGGAAGCTGCGTGAATGCGCGGTGAAGAACTCGGATGGCTTCATATCTCACGGTATGCTGATATCTCACTCCGCAACGCTGAAGTTGGGGGGCAGACCGTCTCAATCATGTCATCTTTGTAGGGTTGAAGTGGAATATTTCACTGTATATGTCTAAGCCAGGCTTATAGCTCTTCATTCGCAGTTCCCGCTAGCCTCTTCTTCAGGCCCCAAGCAGCTCTGCCCTATGAGTTCAGGAATCCTGTTGAGAGACAACATCCATGTTTTTGGAGTGCCTTGCACCATGGCATTCTGGAGCTTCATTTTCGGTGGCATCCTGAAAGATGCACCGGCATGGAAGATACATGCGTTGCGGGACTGAGAAGCGTGTTGTTGGCGTCCAATGGCCCAGATCAGATCGAGTAGCATCATGTGATGGCGGGGCTGGCTTAAAAGAGGGCTGGTGGATCAAGCCATGCCTTGATCTTTGCGGCTAATTCCGCTGAGGTTCTCAAATCCACCTCAGCCATGACCGATCAACAGTGGGCGCAGATAAGAACCACACCGTCCGGAGTTCCTTCTGCAGTGAGACCCGTGCGTCTGGGTTCCTTCTCTGCATTTGGTCAGACAACCACGCAGCGAAATGAGAAGTTCGTATACTACCGAGGACGGGGTTGAAAGAAGGCAGGCGGCCTCAGCACGCGGAGGATTAGTAGGGAGCTGCATTAAGTAACTATACCAATTTGGTCTTTTTCTGCAAGATGTGCTTGACGGTCCGACGGGGAAATCCCACCGTGAAAACAGATGTTATCATCACGACCCACCCCAATTCGGTAATGTAAGATAAGACAGCTTTTGGTTCCAGGACGAGCAGGCCCTCTGCAGCTACAGCTAAAGACCGGGGTACTGTGTGGACGACAACTGAGACCTGACGAGTACTAAGAATGCGAGAACACTGCAGACATTCGATGCTCGGTGATAGTCTCCATGCAAATGGCTTCACTTGCACAATGCACGACTAGGCCTTGCCAGCTTTCTGTGTGAACCTTCTCTAGAGACGTCGAGAACAACTCCTCGGCATTTAACTTGACATCTCCCTGCAACCTGCCAGGCACATCAACGCCGTCTGGCCGTGGAAGTCAAGGCATGGATCAAGGCCTGGAAAAGAAATGCGTCTCGTGCAGCCACTATTTCACTACCGCGAAACAAGCTTTCTGTACGGACGTAAACTAGGCCCTAGGGTGGTGATAAATGGGCGCATAATCCATGCTGCCGGGAAACCCGGGTACCCTGGGCTTTTCATCTTGAGCTGACAATTCACACCGAGATCGGTACCGGGAGTTCGCACATTATTCTTACCGAGTATGTTTAGAACCCATACCAACTACACCTGTATGAACTGTATCAGTCACCTGCAGTCCTGATACACGAATTAAATCGGGGTGGTCTCAGTTCAGTGCAGGTAAGCCTTCTCCAGCGCACGCATCGAATCATCGCCCTGGAGCGCAAATATCTCAGCCACTGAAGCGATGTCCCGCTCAGCACGGGCAAGGCCACCATCTTCCAGAATCTGACGAAATGTATGCCGCATGCCCGCAACAGCCGCTCGAATAGCATGGTTCCCACAGATAATCAACCCGACCTTACCCAGAGCCGCGACGTCGCCAAAGGAGAGCTGCGGATAGCTGGTCGGGACAATCACTAACGGCACCTGCCCTGGCCATGCACGGCAGAACGACAAGATCTGCGCCGGCGTCTTGTGTTTGCTATGGATCAGCACTGCGTCAGCGCCTGCTTCCGCATACGCAACACTACGCCGCAGCGCCTCATCCTCGCCCAAGCCTGCAATCAAAGCTTCGGTCCGGGCTATCACCAGCAGAGAGCTATTCGCCTTGGCGGCTGATATTTTACCCTGGAACTCCGCCACTGAAATCAGCGCCTGGCGGCCGCCGGGCCGCAAGCTGCTATCTTTGGGGAAGGTCTTGTCCTCAATCACAACGGCGGCGGCGCCGGCGGCTTCGAATCGTGGCATGGCATAGGCCACATTGATGGCGTTGCCGAACCCTGTGTCGAGATCAACGATCAGAGGAAGGCCTTGCACCTCGCCCATCGCGCGAGTCATCTCGAGCATCGTGCTCATGGATATGATGCTGGCATCCGGGACCGCGTACGAGGCGGATAGCTCAAAGCCACTAACCCATACGGCATCGAAGTGCGCCTCGGCAACGAGCTTCGCAGCCAGGGGATTGTGGGCGGCCATGGCGATTGCTGGCTTGTGGGGGTTGAGGGCTGCGCGCAGGGCATCGGTTTTGGATTGTGTGTTCATCTGGCGGGAGAGGGTGGCAGATGGAGCCGTAGGGCGGCGGGCTTCAGACGAGGTTTCCATTGTGGATGAAATGCGAAGACGTCAAAATCCAAAATATATCAGAGCTGGATCATATACCATCGAACGAACGGACGGGAGCTTCAAACGAAAAAAGGGAGGCGAAGAGTGCGGGAACGAGCCGCATATGAAAGTCAAGCGGTGTATATAAGGAATGCACAGTGGAGAAAGAAACGGTAGGGGAAAAGGGTACCTCGTGAGCAAGATGTTCTATGATGTCAGAATTTCATGATGTCAGAACAAAGTTATGGCGGCACCTATGATTTGATATATACTTGCTGGCAGCTAAGTGTTCGGGTGGTCGGATACCTCACCCGCATTGATTCGGACTGTATCGCCGCGTTCGGGCCGAGCTGTGAGAGACATCAGTGAGGTGTAGATATTCATGAAATCCGCATACCAAATGTCATTGAGCAGAGCATCGTCTAACAGCTCATGACACTATAGGCTTTGTAACTCGTATACCTTTGCCAACATTAGCAGCTCATATTAGGTACCGCTCTCACCTCGGAAAACACCTGCGTCCAGATATACTTGTTGCACATAGCTCGGAGGGCCTCCCCGAGAACAAGCTTTTTGCGAGAGAGTCCTCCAGGTGGAGCGAGCATGGTATTGTCCAATGATTATGGAAGTGAAGATATTATCCGCAGATTATCCGTGGTAAGCTTCTCACCCGAGCATTTCTCGGTGGATGGATCCGAGGGCTCTGCATGGGCATTACTCTCCTTGGATGCGTTAAACCATCGTTTGAGGTTGCTATGTAAATACAAGTAATGCTCTTTCCTTGGACCAGCCCTCAGAAGTCTAGCTGGCTCTCCGCTTAGCGATTTGTTTGCAACGTGAATATTATTTTACTTCTATCTATTTGCTTATAACGATCCTCCATCATGTCGTCTTTTAGGTCTAGTAGAAATTTCAGTTTGGTTTTAGAATTCTTGAGGGTATCGACATATTATCCCGTGCAACCTTTTGCGTTGGTATTGATCCATCTCCGCTGTAACTATTAAATGCTTGACATTGCTTGGAAATCGCCCATCACTAATGACTTCCTATGGAGTTATGCAAACGTTGGTAGATTCTCGCTCGAGCTAATAGTAACATTTAACCTGTCTCTGTATTCAATCTCCTCTCTAGCAAGGTCATCTTGCACCCATATAGACTGAATCATCGACTTGACGACGCCTAGGTTTCGCACGGGAGTTGTGTTTTCCGTCTCGGTGATGAGATCTAGGAGTGCAATTCTTCGATTATCCGTTCGGGCCTCGAGCCCGAAGATCAACAACGGGAAGGGACGCCGGTAAATACCTAGACGGGAAAACAAAACAAACGCCCTCTCGATAAACTTATGAACGCCGCCTTTATTCTGAAGAAGTGGGCCCGCGATTCGTGCAAGATAAACTAGCGAAGCTAGTCGGTACAACTCCATGTCGACATTCTCGGCGGCCTCTGTGTGTGAATGCACTTGAAATGGCTCGTCCGCTATATTCGGAATTGGGATTCTCATGAGCTTCCACTGCAGCGATCTCAGATAGCTTTCGTGACTCTCCGTGCCATGTTGCGGATCTGAGGGCTCCAGGAGGGTATGGCATGGTTGCTTAAGCAAACAAAGGATTTGGTGAGAGAGTGGCATCAAGCCTGGAATCTATTGTGGCTTAGATTTCAACACCCTCTATAAATATCTACGGTGTGAACATACCTTTGTTTCCTTGCAATCTGCAGTTCTCGACCGCGCAAGTTCCACTCCAACTTCCTTGATGTAAGCATCTCCGATAGTAGCGTGACGGCGCCAATGCCGGATGCTAAAAGTGGATAGGGTGTCATGGTAATATACCCACCCCAGCAATGCGAAAACGTCGCTATCTGGTGTCGATTTTTCGGAAAGGTCATTGGCGTTTATAATGTCTTTCACGCCACACAAGTAACACAGCCACAGTCCAGAAGTTTCTGCGGCTTGTTGAGTCTATGCAATAGCCTCAGTATGATTCAGAGCTGATCATTACGAGCTAGATTTACCTCAAAGGTACATAAGAGCATGCCAGCAGCAACATGCTGGACAGACTCCGCCATACCCATGTCACTTCTCAAAGACGCAGAAAGAGCTTGAATAGACGATGTTTTGTATTGGATGGCCTGGGCCTGAGGACCAAAGCGATGTATTGATGCGACGGCAAGGATTGATAGCATTACCGCCCTGGTCGATGCTGTGTCGTCAGTAAGAGCTATGCGCATGAGGATTTCACGGACGTCTGCAGCACGATAGCCATATGTTGCTAGAGAATATGAAGCAACCTGTTCAACTATATTGCATTTCAGTTCTACTGTTGTTATCATATTCTTTGTCCCAACATACAGTAGTGAAGTAAATCCGACCCTTGTGTGTCTAGCTTGATAGGGCTCCAGGAGATAGGTCGAGGCATAACCGGAGGGACTAAACGCCTTCTGTCTAACGAAATCATCAGCCTGCGTACTAGTGGCTTTAAGTAGCGCCCACCTTTCAATCCAAGATCGGACATGTAGTGATGCATCTCAATGTCCCAAGTCGATGCGCTGATCACCCAAGCAGTAGAGACCATAGGAGCAGCGATTTCCTGCTTAGAGCTTGATCCAAGAATAGCGCGCCGATGGACTTTCACTTTTGGCCACGAGAGACGAATACCATAACCCTGGCATGCTCGACTTGACACGATACATCGTCGACATCTCGGAGCGGTACGATCGCAACTGACTTTGCGGTCTGATGCTATGGTTAGCTTGATGGCTTGCAACGACCTATCTGTCTGAAATGAGAGACAAACCTCTACATGTGCCGCAGCCCTTTGGCATGATGCAGTAGCAAGGGAAGAGCAACCGCGGAGGTTACGGCAATTGAATCGTCGCTAATTATCCCTGTACAGCCCCCAAATTGGTGGCAAAAGACACTCTTTTCGTGACTAGGTGCAAGTAGGCTCGAAAAAAGTTGCCCTGTTAACCGTCATAATGCTTTGATGCAGGACAAAGTAGAGACTGATGAGATTGCCATTCAAACAAATACCTCACGGTAGCCAAAGGGGCTGCTGACATTGGACCACACCACAGTAACTCTCTTCGTGGGCAGCGGTCCGATAATTGCTCCGCATCTTTACTCCGCACCTTGATTTATCAGCAAGTGCCGGGGTTGTGCTCAGATCGCTTGGAAACGTCAACTTTTTGCGAGCCTACCATTCACTAGGCTGTGTCATGTCGCGGGAGAAAACGTCAACTATTTGCGAGCCTACTGTTGACTGGCTCGTGAACACACCACGAGGAATTATCGTATGTTTACTGGTTCCCCGTTAACTAGGTAGTGACTATGTCACCCCAAAACGTCAGCTTTTTGCGAGCCTATGGTTAGATAGGTTGCCATGATGGCACGAAAAGATTCAACTTTCTGCGAGCTTACATTATGGACTGTATTGTTCATACCTAGGGACGAGAGTGCTTATGGATCTGAGGCATAGTCGCCAAGACCATAGCATATGTACAAATACATGTATATATGGCGTCCTTTCAGTCCATTCGATATTATCAGTGAACTATCAGCTTCCTTCACAAACATCATTAAGCAACATATTCCCCTTTCTAGAGCAAAGCTGTAGCAAAAATGGCTACTTATTTGATTACAGGAGTATCCCGAGGCATCGGTGTAGGCAGTGGGCAACATTTAATATTACTTTGGCTGCTAACGATATTCCCAGTTCGAATTCCTGCGTCAACTATCCAGTGACTCGGCCAACAAAGTCATTGGGCTTGTGCGTAACAAGGAGTCGACGGACAAGAAGATAGCTGCAGAGCTGGGCCAGCGCGACAATGTGTACATCTTTCAGGCTGACATGACCGATTACAACTCCCTCAAGGTAAGCCATATGCGGCTATTGCCAGAGTCGTTGAGTCTACTGACATGGTACACAGGCATCCGTCGATGAAGTTGCTAGAATCACCGGCGGGAGCCTTGATTTCATTATTGCCAACGCAGCGCTTATGTCTACCTGGTCTGTGTGGCCAGCTATTGGCGATCTGTAAGTTTTTTTGCCAGACCAATATTGTATGCTCAAAACTTGTGTACAGGCTAACGATTAACACAGAGGCAATGAGCCAGAGGTACTAGAGAAGGATATTTTGGACATGTTCAGGACCAACGTCGTTGGCAACATCCATCTGTTTAACTTGTTCATGCCCTTGGTGCTCAAAGGGAAGGTCAAGAAAGTCCTCGCTATATCTTCCGGCCTGGCAGACATAGAGAGCACTGCGAAGTACGACCTAGACGGAAATGCCCCATATGCGATCAGCAAGGCCGCGATGAATGCTGCAGTTGCCAAGTTCAGCGCCCAATACAAGAAAGACGGGGTGCTTTTCCTGAGTGTCTGCCCCGGTGTAGTCAACACAGGTCAATATGATAACAGTAAGTTGCCTTCAATTCTAGGAACTTCGGCGAAAAGCTTACAGGCTTCGCAGTGACGCCGGAGGAGCAAGGATATGCGGGAGCCTTGATGGCCAAGTTTCAAGCATATGCACCGGACTTTGCAGGGCCGGTGAGCACCGAATTTGCAGTCAAAGACGTACTTTCTGTTCTGGACAAGGCTAGCATTACTTCGGGGGATGCAGGTGCTTATGTCTCCCACTACGGAAATAAACAGTGGCTTTAGGAAGCTCATGCTGTGTCATAGATGTAACATCTGTCTTATAACTCCACTCCAGAGCTGCAACGGTCAAAAGGGAATTACAGTCTCGTGCCAATAGTCATATCAACTATAAATGGAGAAAAGGTTGTATTCAAGGACTTTGATAAGAAGTAGCAGCTCGGTATTAGATCATTGAATGCCCCAATCTTAAAGTGCGCACGACAATATCTCGATCATTCCTGATTCTGAAATGTGAATATTCTGTCTTAACCATCGCCCTGGTGGTATTGCTTCATTTTGAATTCGAATGCAAACAAGCTACCAACTTGTCCATTCATCAGAAGCAGAAAATAGGACTAGTACTTGAATTGCTACGGTCCGCCGCCCTACGACCCGTTCTCCAAGTCTTGTTTTTTCCACAATAAAGGGTTTTGCCCCGGCTTCTGATGGTTCAATCCCCTGTACCTTTTGGCGGGTTCCATGTATTTGGGGTTTTTAATTAGACCAGAAGATCGTGCAAACAAGGCTCGTCCGTGTGGAGATAAGTAACCGCGAAATTAATTATATCTACTCGGTATGTCATCGTCCACAAGTGGGTCACAGGCAGACTTAACAGTTCAAAGCATACCTATCGGAGAACAGCCTATACACAATATTGGGATTTCTAGCCGAAACTTACGATCATGCGAGAGGAAGTACATTCAAGTTGGGTATTAAGGCCTACGGCTCGAGAGTTGGGGGGTTTCCACGAGTCTGGTGATAAAATCGGGGTTGGAAACATCTGTCTACGAGAACCAATCTCTTACTTCTGAGTATCAAGTTCCGATCGATAATTACGTATTTCAACCACAGTCTCTTTTGTAATCAAGTATGTGAGCCAAAGTTCCCAAGGAGGGTGCCGAATATTGTTCGCGTCCGAACTCTTGGCGCCCCGCCCGCTAGAAATATGGACGGCTACTCTTTTGGTGTAAGTGGGATGGATGGCGGATATACGATATCCATATCCTTTGGGAACTTATTTACTCGTAACACCAGAACGACATAATAGCATATCGTTATATCGCCAAACCCCGGCCAGAACGATATCATGATCAGCGTTGTGTCAAGATCCGTGCACACGAATACGGCGTTCGAATAGAGTCAGTGCAGGAATATGACTAAGACTGCAGCATTCATACTGGTGGTGATATACCACTGCAGGTATGACTCAAAGCATCCAGATGGGCCAATTATTTTCTATAAGAACGAAGAATGAGGAGGACAAAGGACAGAGACAATTCAGCATTGGCATTCACTTCATCAAGAGCTCTGTGTTCTCTTTTCGCTTGCCGTCGTAATCAAAGTTTCATTCCTCCATGAAGCTATTCTTACTAACATTTGTATAGCCTTGTCCTGTTTGACAACGTTCACCATCCATCACTAGAATTGGCCAATACTTGAAACAAAATGAAGCTCTCCTTTACCACTCTTGATGCATTCACAACTACACGGTACGCTGGGAATCCAGTTGCCATAGTTCAAGTCCCCGCGGAAAGCAAGGCCCTTCTCTCGCAGGCGCAAAAGCAAGCCATAGCAAAGGAGTTCAACCTATCCGAGATTGTCTTCCTCCATCTCCCCGGTCCATCGGGCTCCTTTGCCTCGGTCAACATCGACATCTTCACCTCGCACGCCGAAGTGCCCTTCGCAGGCCACCCGACCATCGGCGCCTCATACTTCGTCCTGCAGATTCTGTCGCAGCCGACAACCACCATCATCACCAAAGCCGGGCCAATCCCCATCTCGCAAAACCCCGCAACCAATTACGTGGAAGCCATCATCCCTCAGAAATTCCATATCCACCAAGTCACGTACCCCTGCGAGCTTACCTCTGCCCCTTGCCCCGTGGCTTCCATCGTAAACGGCATGACCTTCATCTTCGTCGTCCTGCCAGATCTCCCCACTCTAGCTCGTGCTGACAAAAACCTGAGCAAAAATACCTATGACCCGTCCTTGCTCGACGCAGAATGGCAGAATGGCCTGGTAGCAACGATGTATCTGGTGTCGCAGGGGATTGACGAGTTCGGCCGGCGAGCGTACCGCACGCGCATGTTTGGGACCCGAGAGGACCCCGGGACGGGCAGTGCTAGTAGCGCATTGGGGTGTTTCCTGGCGTTGCAAGAAAGCAAGGAACAGGGCCCGGGGCCGTTCACCTATGCGTTTGCGCAGGGTGTGGAGATGGGGAAGCGGAATGATATCGGTGTGGAAGTCACGAGAAATGCTGCCGGCGATGGCATTGAGAAGGTGGTGCTGAGTGGGCCGGCGGTGAAAGTTATGGAGGGCACTCTGGAGATTTAAGTAGTCGCTCTTGGATTGTTTTTTTGGCGTTGTTCTTAAAGGCTATTGGTATCTGATGTTCAACTCATCAAGCTGGATGCTTCAAGCTCTAGCTCATTGCCATGGTCTGTAGGTTAAAAGTTATTGTACTTTTGTTATAAGAAAATTTCACTCTGATTTGTCTTTAATGCTTGGAGATCGAGCTCGATCTAGCTGTAGAACTTTTTATATATATCGCAAAGTCTTGCTAAATACAATGGATTGGTATAGAGCTGATCGACTTGTATACGGAAAGGAAAAGAGTTTCTACTAGACTCCATTCTGGTTTCCGGCCATAGACAACATAGCTGCGTGAATATCAGCAACAACCTTGGTAAACTTTGAACAGCTGGGTATCTTACACGCCAACATAAGAATGTATACGACGATCTTTAATATCTTTCACGACGTCAACCAAAAATTCATCGATCTGCTTGACGCTCCAGCCAAAGGCCCTGGAAAGGGCTGCGGTGCTCATTCCATTCAAATCTTTCTGAAACCACACCAAAAGCAGCTTTTCGATGTCGCCCTTCGGCCAGGTATTGAGTGGCCAGTAGAAATTCTCTTCGATGATGTCTACAAACCCCGCTGCCTTCATATATTTTGCGTAGTTCTTTGAATTCAACACAGATTGGCCCAGCTTTGCCGCTCCCTGGGGAATAATCGTTGTCCATTTCTGTAGCGCTGTACCCTCCATGGTATCATCGATTGATATGATAGGCATCTTAGGATCCTGCAGCTCAAGAAAACCGCCCGGGGCAAGCGATTGGAAAGCGCTTACTACGACGTGCGAAGGATCGCGAAAGCAGCTGAGGAGGGCCCTCCCGTGGATGTAATCGAATTTCTGACCATAGCCCCATTATTCTTCTGCGTCCATAATTTCGAAGCTGCAGTTTGATGGGATTCTGGAAGATATTAATTTATATTTCGCTGATTGTTCGTGCCATCCAGTTTTCTCACTCACTGCTTCGACTGGATTAGATTAAGGTCAGAACCAACAACTTTCGCAGTTGAATATTGTTATGCTAGCAAAGATCGAGTCAATAAGCAATGTAAATTTAGAGGAGCACAGAAAGCAGTGTAATGAAAGCTGCCATTTCTACGTACCAAATTCTATGGCCCAATCCCGGTCCCTGTTCCTATGTCTAAAACGTTGTGAACAGCGTCGGACAGAGGAGCGAAATGGAGTTTCCCCCAAGGTCAGATTGAACAGACGGTGGTGAAGATCTAAATGCTTTAGTTTGAGATTAACTCAAGGGAAGTCAGTCTGGATGGATACCCAATCTATCTTGCTCTGCATCATCGTTCGGCAAAATATACTCTGATTCAATTTTAGCGTGCCTTATATCTGACTTTAACTTTGCGAGACGCACTTCCCGCGTTGAAAGAATGGTAGGTTCGGCCATTCTCTTCCACATATTGAGAGATACTTTCTCTGACAGATGCGGCTGCTTTCCTTTTCTACCAAAATTAATAATGTCTGAAGTACCTCTGAGTGCTATTTACCTAAACTCTAGAGCTGGACTCAAACTTGTGTCTTCATCATGATGCTAGACTTGGATGAATGTAAGGCCGACAAAACAGGCTAACTGGATACAGCTTAATGCATTTAATTCTTGAGCTAGGCTTTAGTTGAGTTATGCTACAAAATATTTTAAAATGTGAATCATAGAAAGATGTACGACCTATCGCAAAAGAATTTACGAACAAGATATAGAAAATGATTAAGTAGCTGGTCTTTCTGTGACGTCTGGGGATAGAACAACAGCATGATTGGAAAATCCGGATTTAAAAAGCCCAAGTTCGACATTCGTTGAATGCTGTTTCGATTCTGGGCCTGCGTCTATTGCATCGTTGACTTTACTCCAGCTTACCATCAAAGGTCGGAGATCCTTCGATGGACTGGATCTCAACATAAGACTGTATGATCTTGTTGGAAAACCTTCAACTGGGGAAATACCTCGGCTGCTTTCCTTTGCGGTGTCCGAGGAGTCTTTGACAAAGCGGCTGCCGCATGCGGAGCCCCCAACAGACGCGGGTCTAAGATGCATCGAGTTAGATTCACCCTAGACCGTCTGGGAGCGCAACCTGAAACCATCCATCTATTACCTACGGTTGGGGAAAATCTGAATCAAAAGATGAATGTTCGTGACTTGACACTTCAACAATCAGGGGTAACTCCCACGGAGTATCAGAGAATCGGATATTTGGCATGCGACGATATCCGCACTAACGAGCTGGCGTGCAACACCTCCGGGCAATCAAGCAAGAAATGAGAACACAGCCACTGTGACAACATTTATACAACAAAACACGAAAGACTTGACCGAATAAACAGATAGTATTTCTCAAATACTTTGTCTTTAACTGTTGCTGGTGTTATTTATTACCAGAATCTAAATATAGAATCATGTAAGACAGCCATCTGATAATCAATCTGTCAATAGTACTTTGACTTTTCGTGCTTGGTTTCATTTACATGACCAGTGACATATCTTGTAGTAAGAAGAAAGCCAATGGGAGTTGGAAAAATACAGTCGTGTTAGTAGTTGGTGGAAGATGGGAAGGGCAAGTGTTGCGACGAAAGCTTATCAGAGACTTCTACCTGCGGTTTCTTGAGAACCGACGAGAAGGTTTCGGGTCGACGCATCTCAACCCCAAGTTTGACTGGCAATAGCCGCGACTTTGCATCACGTAAGAAGAGACATTTCAGCGATTTCGAGGAAAAAGATGAATCGGATATTGCTTGAGAAACCCGAAGGAAACTCCGGAGTGAGAAGAATAAAAACAAGCTTTACTCTATGGTTAAACCTTACCTTACCCTGTCTTCACTCTAATTGTTAGACGGCATCTATGAAATTCTTTTAACGTAAATAAAATTCGAAGTCAAAGATCTTTCTTTTGGTTGCTTCTTCGGCTGGGCAAGGCTTAGTAGAAAGACACTGATTTCACGAGTAAAGTTCCTGAAGCTTTTGTACCACAGTATTTCCCCGACAATGCTTGAAAGAGAGCTTCTACTCAATCTTCATCACGAGCTAACATTTCTCACTGCTAGCTTCAGTACTACTACACGGTCATGTCGAGACCCGGTTTGGGGCTGAGCTATGTGAGGACTGACCAATAAGTACCGTGCAGTCCGTGCCTAGGGGAAGAAGGACAGTGAAACAGCCAAGTCGAAACATCTCTTGACGGTTCACCTTATCTCATTGTCTAAGCGCCATTCTTAAAGCTTCGCTCCCGGCTTGGCATTAACCACTGACAGCTCGTCAAAATCGTGTCTGATGACATCCTTTGCGCAAAACGTCGCTTTACGAGCGGCCGGTTCTCGTATGCTAATACGTTGAAACAGTCTCACTGAGTCAACGTGCACTTGAGCTTCTCTATCTATACTTGATGCTCCCATGCCCTTCGATTCTATTTCTATTCATTCATCTTAACAAATCATCCAGGATGGCCTGCTCTAGAATGGCGTTGGCTATAGTGATAAGGCTCGCTTGCTTAACTGCTGTTTTCGCTGCTCCATTCTCATTCAAGGACAACCCTCTCGGAAATGGCTTTCCTATGATCGTTCAACCGAGTGATGCGCTCACCGTAATCAGCGTGAACGCTCATGGTAGCCTTCCAAACTCACCCCCTCCGCCAAACAAGCCCAGCGCGGATGCCCTGACAAGTCTACGGCTGATCGCTTTCAATGAACTGTTCGAAGTCGCCTACTTCACTGAACTCCTCAACAACATCACCAACAATGTCGAGGGATACGAAGTCGGAGGAAGGGACGATGCCCGAAACTTCATGATTAAGGCACTCACCGCTGTCCAAGCACAGGAGGAGCTTCACGTACTGAACGCCAACGGCGCCATCACTCACTTTGGTGGTGAAGCCATACAGCCATGCACATATAACTTCCCGGTTTCCAACATCAACGACGCCATCACGTTGGCGCAAACATTTACGGATGTTGTTCTCGGCACCCTGCAAGATGTAGTGTCGTTGTTCGGAACCGACGGAGATACAGCCCTCATTCGCGGAGTATCTTCCGTGATCGGCCAGGAGGGGGAGCAGAATGGATGGTACCGAACCTTCCTCGGGAAGGTTCCGAGTGCCCTCCCATTTTTGACCACGAGCACACGTGAATTTGCCTTCTCGGCACTTCAGGGCTTTGTCGTCCCCGGCTCTTGTCCCAATCTCGATACTATCAAGCTCCAGATCTTCAAGCCCCTTACCGTTATCACGGCCAATCCGGAGCCTAAGGAGCAAGACATCACGTTCAGTGTCGAGATCGCGAAAGATTCCGACTGGATGTCCAGCTATTCCATCACATACATCAACCAGCAGAACCTTCCAATCAACAAACCAATTTCGAACGTCAACATCGTTGACCGGACCGTGACGTTCAGCGCCAATTTCCCGTACGATATGGCGACATTTGGCAACGGGATGACGATTGCGGCTGTTACGAACAGCACGGGAAGTTTTGATTCGGCGAGCGACGTTGCCAAAGCTACTGTCTTTGGGCCGGGGTTGATTGAGATCAATTGAGTTCTGTGAATAGTTGTTTGTGCTGGTTGGTGTGGTGTAATACCCATGAGAATTAATGTTTTGCTTTCTGTACAGGTCACGGGGATTGGGGGAGTATACCTACCTTGTCATTTTTGGGAGGCCCTGTTATGTTATTGTATATGGATAAATGTATTATATATAGATTGGCTCCCTCGATTCCATCGGGAGCATTTTATTTAACCAAAGAAATTCTTTTGTTGACCATCCTATCGATATCTAGAAAACCAGATCTCAGCTTTCCCAATGTCCAAGAAGTTAGAAATTGATTATCCAGGCTAAATTATTTCGACTGTGTGAACCCCGCCAACTAGTATGAACGGCAGAAGGATCCCCGTTATGCGCATGGTCGCGCGCAAAACCACGATAGAATCCGCATGAGAGCAAGTTCAACCAAGTAGTTAGTTAGTGCTTGAGTGCCCCAAGCTTCACAGTATCAGAAAGCAAGGCAAATCTGGCGGCATCTTCGCTCTACGCTTTGCGCAGGGGCTTGCCGATGCCCCGATCATCCCGAGCGGCACTAATTCCATACTCCCGCTCGTGGCCCGTGGCTGGATTGTGCGACGTGGTGGTTGAGTGCTCGGATCGGTACGAGTAGGCCAAGGTGTGCACGAGTGGATTTATGTCGGCGCGAGGACATTTGAAGCAAGTAGGAAAACCGCTGGTTGTTTGGCACTGTGGACACAGCGGTCATTTCAACTATTTCACTGCAACTCGTATTATAATAGTGACCGCAATTTCTAGAACCGTGTTAGTATTGCCGCCACTAACTTAACTTGTCCCTACCTCTAAAGTTCTTAAGCTATTATCTGCCTGATCTCCATCATGCGGCGAGAGTAATACACTAGCGAGCCGCTTCTTGGACTCCTGCAACTGCATGACTTGCTATCAAAATATTAGTAATGCTTCGAGGCTGTATTCGATAGAAACTAACTTCTTCAAAGGAGTCTTTTACGTACAGACGCACTGTCGTTACCTCGCGTGTCTGCCCAAGTCGATAGATTCGCGCCAGGGCCTGTTCTTCCAAAGTGGGATTCCTATGGTGGTAAGCTAACTGAGAATGCGTGGGCAGAGAAGCCATAAACCCACCAGTGAGGCTCCATAAGATAAGCTCGAGAAGCCGCCGTCAGTGTGAGCCTGTGATGGATAAGTCGCACCATTCCTGCACTCACGGACCAAACTGAGCATCATCTGCTTACCCAACTGCACCGCAAGATAAAGTGAGGAGCATGACACGAACACTAGGATCGGTTCTGAATTTGTTTATAACGCCTTGCCGATCTTTTTGTGGAACCTTTCCATCAAAACGGATGCTGCGTAGGGATGCTTGATCCAAACCCCTTTCTACATAGTCAAGCGTAAGTCGCCAGCTTGAAAAGACGATGCTGGCAAGAGTTAGCTTGTGTAAAACGAGAAGAGCCGCATGTATAATTACCATTTTATAGAAGAAGGAACAGTCTTGAGATCCTTTATAAGCGCCTCAATCTTGGATGGGAGACTTGTCAAGTTCGGCTGCGGTTCTGTCTGGTGATGTGCCAGGGCGGATACGCTCTCTATCACTGTACCGCCAATGCAGACATTTGCCGCAGGGCAAGAGGGCCGATGGCCACATACTGATTTTCGGCCACTTCTTCTATTGTCGCTCAGACATTCAATGCAGATGATTTTTGAACAACTAAAGTAAAGTTGCTCTCGTTGTGTTGTTACATCATCCAAGAGGCTTTCAGCTGCGTCTATTATTGAAGAGCACTGCGCACATATCATCGAGTGCATTTCGATCTGGGTATTGAATGTCGACTGGGCAACTTTGCTCCAGTCAGAAGACTGCAACATGATCTCCGGCCTCGAGTGGTATTGTAGTCCTAGGTTACAGAATAGTCGCAGCGACTCAATCTGTTGGAGAACGTTTACGTATCCTCTGGTCTCAGATGCTTCATGGTCCCTGTTCAAAGCTTCATCAACCTTGATGATAGTTTGTTCTCGAAGCCTATTATAAACCACCCTCTCCTCATGAGTCAGTTCAACGGGTAGCAGAAAATCTCGCCGAGGAGGAAGGTTGATGGTCCCCTTGGCTCTGCGCAATAGAAGGCAGGACGAAAGACGCTGAAGCCTTTGGATGGCACTTTGATCTTGTCCCGATTTCCAAAATTGGGATATATCTGCGTCAAAACGTTGGGGGTCATCATACGGATAAACCCGTATGAAGTTAAGTAGCGGCACAAGATCTCCCAGGCGGTTTTGAATTGGCGTGCCCGTGACAGCCCAGCGTGCTACTGAGTCAAGATTACAAACAGCGCGAGCCATTTTTGAATTTCCATTCCGGATAAAGTGAGCTGCTGGATTAGAAACCACAATGTATGGAAAGACGGTTGGTAAGATAGCTTACCTTCGTCCAAGATGATTCGTCTCCAGCAAACTTGAAATAGTATAGATCTACCAGAAAAGCTTTCGGATCTGAACTCAGCAGATACCGTGTGATAAGTTGTGAGAACAATATCGACGTGGTCAAGCTCATTCGGGTTGGCTAATTTGGTTTGGCCGTGATGGCGACGGCACATCAAACTACCATCTGCCACGTGTCTAAAAGAATGTCAGTCTTAATATATTGCACAGGTGCTCGTCACACCTACTCAGCTATCTGTTCTTCCCAGCTTCCTAGCACTGGCAATTGTCAGTTTTAGAGAGCTAGTAGAATCAGGAAAGGAATAACTCTTACGTGGTGGGGGCATGATTACAAGTGTTGCCGAAGTATAAATCTTGTTATAGTCTACCATATCTCTGGGATTGAATATAGTATCTACGTCGGTTGCCACTAAAGCTATCATTGTCAGGGTCTTACCAAGCCCCATGGGGTCAGCAATGATGCCCCCATAGAATTGTGGAGGCTCCTCAGCTTGATAGGCGTCGGAAACGGTGTTGATAAACCTAGAATTTATGAGAAACGTTGACGGGAAAAGCCTAGGAGCTAGCTGATAGCCCAGAGTAGTTGAGTGATGCTTACATTCGTCCTTTTCCGGTGTCCGCTTTCTCCCAGATGTCTGGTTGACCATTATTATAACCCCAGCCTTCTTCTCTACGTAGCATGAAGGTTAAAGCTTGCTTTTGATGCCTTCAAGAATTAGCAAGTCGAACTCAAGATATATGAGAAACGACTCACCTCTTTAAAGAGACCTGTATTATTGAGGGTTGTAGTGCCTCCTCTAAATCATCACGGCTACTTAGAATATCCAAAGGGTCATCACGATGCGTGACGTCCTGTAAGTCCAATACAGAAAATTTTGGGACAACTTCGGACAGAAATGAACAACTGTCGAGGTCATGTGCTGAAAGTCGTTGAGGATTACAGTATCTTACGTCCATATGGCATGACCGGGGATCTTGTAAATAGATTTCATGTCCCTGAAACCAAGTACCTATATCCTCGAAAATTTCAAGAGGCCCATAAACAGTAATTTCCAAGACACAGGATAATGGCTCAAACCGGCGAGAATGTTTTTTTGCTGCAGGCTTTTCGTTGGTCATGCAGGTAATATGAAGTGTTAGAGTTGGTTCGTCGATTAGGCCTTGGATCATCTCGCCATATTCGGTCAGGATTCGGCCCTCTATTTGAAATCCACCTTGAGCCGTAAATCTGCTTGATGACTCGATTTGGACAGAGAACGTAGATGGGATATCTGACGCACTCTGTCCCTCGTATGTAGCGACAATATTGGGGATCTACCACTTTTTTATCAATTCCTAGAATGGCGGGTTTGAATTACAAAACTCACCATGCCAAAACAGACTACCTCAATACCAATATCTTTTGGTTCCTCCACTGCATCTAACTGCGGAAACTCCAATCCATGGTAGCTTAACTCACCTGTCGAAATCAGGTCTGATCTAAACGTATGTTGGTCTAATGAAATTAGAGAGTTATGGTGGCGTGCATGATCAAGTAGAGGAGCGCCGGCATATACAAGATGTGGTGGAGCAGAAGATATCCACGTGCCATGTCCGACAGAATCAGATACACAAAGAGGAGAAAGTGTCTGGGGTGGGGGCTGCATAAAGGCGTGAGGGTGTTCTAGATAGGTCAGTGGTACCTGTCTTGCATAGTCCTGGTGCTGCCAGACTGAGGTAGTATGACTGGGATAGTATGCAGTGCTGAGTTGCGACTCTGCCCTGAATGATGCTTGCGGCATGCTCAGCATCCATTGTCCACCAAAGTCAGATAATCCTTGGCTAAAGCTGTGAGACCCAGTTGTTGAAACAACATAAGAAGCCGAACTGGTGGCTTCTTGCTCGGCTGAAGACGAAGGGAGGTAGCTATTTGGCTGTCCTGATTGGGTGGGATAGAGACTCTGTCTTAGCTGTGGTCCGTCAAGAGCATTTTCCAACCTTGGTCGTTTGGCTGGATGGCGATAATAATCGATGTTTTTGTCCATGGTGAATGTGAAGCATAACTTGAGGTGCTTAGAAAGATAGGTTTCTCAGGTGAGCAACAAAGTGCTACCGCAGTACGGCTCCCTCAAATGCGAAATATAAATGCTTCGCCTGCAAGGATCGATTAGGTTGCTAGCAGGCAGTTGTCATTTGAATCCACACAATCGTTGATGTTCTTAAAAAGAGATATCAGAATTTTGTGTAGAGCGTGGTAGCAAATCAAGTCTTCTAACCCCGACCTGACATTTGGCTGAAGTATATTGAGTTTTGATTGAGTTTTGGAGCAATGTTGGGGCTTAGGAGAAATATGTCGCCAGTCTTGCTGCACTGCCCGATGTTTGTGTGCCTAGCAAAGCCTCATAGTGTTTTTTCAGGGGTGGTGGCCAATAAAAGGGAGACCAATACTTATTCAGCGGCTGTGCATGCAACTCACTCATGCAGGTGGCCATTGATTCGTCCAGAGCAGGCTGTTGGTGAGGCTCCCAGATTCCAGTTTTTAAATCTCTTGATTTTCCTTTTTGAGAATATGAGATGAAAAGTCGGACTACTATTTGTCTTACTCGCGACTACTATTGACAAGACTCGCGGGTGGTTAAGACTTGATGCTCAAAATGTCTTTTAAAGCACCAACAACCTCTGCGCTGGCGAGGCGCACAATCCGAGCGGCATTTGAAGATATTGAGCGCACAGTAACCCCTGCCGATTCGAGAGAATTTCCTCTCACTACTCTTCAACATGTTCGGAAAGCAGCCCTCGATATCGAAAACCAGCTCGCTGCTAAACAGTCACTTCGAAATATGCGTCGATTGGTACCGCTCTTTACTGGACTGGAACACTATGCCAAAGTTGTAGATGTACTGTGTAACGGAACGCCTTACCTAGCCTGGATATGGGCGCCGATGACTCTGATACTCCGCGTGTCCTCAGAGTACGTTGAGGCTTTTGATCAAATTATAAACGGCTATTCTAAAATCGCGGAGTCGTTGGCTCGGTTCGAAGTCCTAGGCGACACTTTTCGCAGTAATTTGGATTTCCAAAATACTATCGCCGTATTCTATGCGGACATTCTTCAATTCCATAAAAACGCATACAAGTTCGTCACACGCAGTGGTGCGTACCTCCCGAGTGATGAAACAGCTGATGGGTTAGCTACTAATCCTAGTCTGTAGGCTGGAAGCTCATGTTTTTGACATCATGGGGCCGTTTTCAAAGGCGGTTTAGTAATATACTCGAGGATATGAAGCGCCATGGAGAATTGATTGATAAAGAAGCCAATGCTTATAATATAGCCGAGGCACATCAGATGCGTCAAGATATCCGTGCCTGGAGACAAGAGAGTCTCGAGCAAGTGGAACGACTTGAGCTAGAACAGGCTGCTAAGCAATACAAATCCATCATGTCGTGGCTCAAGGCTGACGAAACGGACCAACTTGCCATATTCGATTCCATATCTGCAGAAGGCACCAAGTTCCCCGGGACGTGTAGCTGGATTTTGAGAAATCCGAAGATTAAATCCTGGTTAGAAAAGAAATCTGATCATTCAACGCTCTGGTTGCAAGGGATACCTGGGTCAGGAAAGAGCGTCATATGCTCACAAATCATCAGCTTCATGAAAGCTGCGAGAATGTTTGTTATCCATCACTTCTGTCTTCATTCTTACGCATCTTCCACGATGTATGAACAAATTCTTCGATCACTCCTTCTCCAGCTGCTTCGAAAAGATGGTGAGATTGTGGCTCACGTTTACGAAGACTGCGTCTTGGGCAAGAAGCCGCCTGCAGTTTCAGGTCTGGAGAGATTACTGAAAACCCTTCTCCCAAATGTATCTCATGAACCACGACGAGCTGAATACATTTGGTTTATTATTGATGGGTTGGATGAATGCGAAGTGCAGAAGCAGGCCAGCGTGGTTAATTTCATGAACCAGCTAACTTCCAAAACATCTTCAATAGGTGGAATCATCTGTAAAACTTTGATCTCTAGCCGTAGTTCCTTGATCGTAGCAAAAAGGCTTCGACGCACTCAAATTGTTTCACTTACCGAGGAAAATTACTATCTGGATACTGCAATCAAGCAGTACGCTTCACAGAGGCTGCATTCCATGAACGATAGACTATATCAACTCGATATACAGCGTAAGGATACCGAGGAAATTGAACTCGAAATCGCCAAAAAGGCCGATGGTGTGTTAGTCTACTTTGATAACGTACTAACTAGCGGCGCGTCACTGGGCTGACTATTAATCTCAGGTATGTTCTTGTACGCCAGACTAGTCCTTGACTACCTTGCTACAAACATATTTCTCAACGGCGAGGAAATAAAGATGTCTATCAAGAAGCTTCCGGACCAACTTTCAGACTTGTAAGAAATTCAGGATATATGTTACCTGGACCACGCTAAAGTAGCTACAGCTATCGCAAGATTCTCACGCAAGTATTGGTGCAACTGGATTCTCGATCGATTGCCCGTATTAGATGTGTTTTTGGCTGGATAGCCTTCGCAAAGCGGCCCTTGAAAAGAATCGAACTTTTATCTGCCCTCACATTCAGTTCTGGGGATCCCAATGTCTCCCATCTCGCTCCTCAGTACATCTTGGATATTTGTGGTGTTTTGTTAGAGGAGAGTCGGGACACAAGATTGTCTTTCATTCACGTTTCTGTTAAGGAGTAAGCATAAACCCTCAAACAACTTAAGTTACCGACCTCACTGATAGCCCAGTTTCCTGCAATTGCCATCAAGCAATATGAAGATCACAGAGAATCAAGCTTTGGTAGAACATGGAAAGGCTGCTATTACCTGCCTTTTATCTGGTCTAGACGTCTTCGTTATATCTCCAACTGAATCAAACAAGTATACCAGAGTGTTGAAAGGTTTACATGGTTTTCATGTCTACGCTACAGAATATTGGACAGAGTACCTGCTTTCTTGCGCATGCACCGCTGGTAACTTGGACGATGAATCGGGTCTATGGGTCTCTGCGGGAGTTCTGGCTGCAAAACTGGACAAAACTTTCAAATCTGCTAGCGAAGAGTCTAAGAGCAACGAAAAGACGCCACTAGATGACCGGTTAGAGCTACTGAGCCCATATCCTGTTCTCAAAAGGCAAGTTCAGATGGCGTGCAAGGCCAGGTCATTGGATCGATTGGAATCGGAGCTCTATTGCGAAGGTCAGTCAGATTAGCACCTTTGAGCATGCTTACGAATGCCACTAACCCAGGTCTAGACGAAACTTCTGCCAAGTATAGTACCCATGTACTAGACGGAATATCAGCCATACTATTGTCCTACCAAGAGGTTGTCAGGTTCCTCCTACATCAGGATAATCTTCCAGGGGTAACGGCTGCCGAGTTGGCAAATTTCAAGAAGCAATTTCAGACATCTGCATACACCTGCCGACTCAGTTCCTGTCCTCATGCCACTGTGGGGTTCGAGTCCGCAGAACTTCTCCAAGAACATGAAGCTTCTCACACCCGACGAATCAGCTGCACTTTTCCTGAGTGCAAATACCCCCCTTTTGTCTCCGTTTATGCCTTGAAAAGTCATGTCAAGAAGTGGCATTGCCAAAATCCTGCTCCAAAATCGATCCGGAAAATGGGCCATCTTCAGTTGAAAACTTTAGAAAGGCATACGGAGAAGAACGCTTTGGCAGAAGAAGGTATTTCAGAGGCACAGAGGACAATGGAAATGGATTTAGATTTGAATCAGGCATTTTATGGTAAAGACGGTCAAGATATGACCATGAATGACCAAAAAACGGCATCTAACTACTCTCAAAAGGCCTTGCAACAACATCCGCTGCAGGACTATTTATTTCCACCGGGTGTTGATTCTACCGAAAATTATCCAGACCTAGCACAATCGAGCCTCTTTGCCGCTAACTTAAACTATGGACAGTCGTATGCAAACGAATATGATGGCCGATAACTACTAGTGTATACTACCCTCACTTGGTGCCTATATCTTGGGGTGGCTTACCGAAGATTGAACAGTATGGAGCTCCTGCTGAAGATGCAAGAGTACCGCTATATCAAAGAAGACGCCCTTATCTAATTTTAACGTCAATCGACAATGAGAAACGGGAAGAGACGACGTCATTCAGGTAACTAGACCTCTTGGCAGGTTTTTATAAACCCTCTTCTAGAGTTAAGTGGGAAGGGATCAAATTATTCTAAGCATAAGAATCTTAGTTGGCCTCTTTTAGGCACAAGTAATAGTGCACTAAAATAGAATTTCATATAGATACAAATCAAAGTATAATTTTATGAGCGTACCAGTACCGATGCTGCATCAGTAATAGCTCTCTTAACTAGATGAAGTAGTCCCTGCTCCTCCCAGCTCTACGATGAAACCGTGTTCGAGTTATCTGCGCAGCTAAAAGCCGAGCCCAGCGAGCCAGAGGCATAAGCCTGCTTGATTTCGAGTACTGTTCCGTACCTATTTGCAAATAGTCAGTATTATGAGAAAGGCAGTAAGAGCCAAGCAACTTACGTTCCGCCGACGAACAATAACAAGCCGATGAGCATGATTAGAATATTAATAGCGTAGATGGCAAGGTGTTTTGAGCCGCCCTTCCAGTAGCCCGAATAGTCGTGTAGCCAGAAGCAGATTGGGAAGATTAAGCACATAGGGGCAAAGCAGACCGAACCTGTCAGAGCCAGAAGATAGTTGAAGATTGGGATCGATGAAGCCAGGATGAAGGCAACGATGGTACCGAAAAGATTGCAACCAATCCACGTTGACCAATGAACCCAACTGTTCTTCTGCAAATGCTCCGACTTTCGGAGGAAACGTACGAACATATATTTAGCTGAAGTGTGGTTAAAGATGCCGCCACTGACAACCAAGCTGGGAAAAGCAATGCCATAGGCAACCTTCTTGAGAAGAGGTCCAGCACTTCCCAAGGAAGGAGTAGCTACCCACTGTCCACAGTAGTAATAGATAACCATAGAAAAGGACAGGTAGACGCTCGACACGATGAAAGCGACGATAACCGCGGCCTTCTTATAGTCTTTGGGGTTCTTCATCTCAGCAATAACTACGAGGTAGTTAGGGCCGCAGGCACTTGAGACAAAGATGGTCGCCGACGCAACCATGCCAGCTGCAAATGTCGGATAGGCGATAACATTGAAGCCAAGTTCAAACGGTCCAGTTTGGGGGGCAGCAGCTGGGCGTGCGTTGAACGTAACGCCAATAACCACCACTAGAACTGCGGAAATGACAGAGATGAATGCTGCCGTCATAGGCCATGTCATCTTATCCCAAGTTCGAATACTTGAAAACATGGTAATGAGGACGAGACCCACCACGCTAAAGCCGACGGAGCAAGCCCCATGATCGGAGAGCGCGTTCAGTGCCACCGAAATGCCCAAGATACCACTTCCGGTACACCTGTTGATGGATGTGAATTAGTGCATTGCGTTATAAAGAGGCATCACGTCTTCAGTTGGCAAGCCATGATGACGAGGTGTATGCGACGACACCAATTCTAGGGAAGCCGAAAAGGGGGTTATCAAGACGTACAGAATAAAGGAAATGATGAACAGGAGACCAACAGCTTCCTTGCCGATGGGACCCCAGAGCAGGCCGCACATGTCGACCAGGGCTGGATGCTGGTTAGATAGCACCTTGGTAAGCGACCGACGAGCCTGGACTTACTATGGCATTCGGGATGTCTGTTCCGAAATTCTGCTACGATGATCATGGTATCTGCCGTCCAAACCTCATGTTAGCGGGTTGGCATCTTGGCTCAGGGACCGCGAAACAACGTACACAGGTTCAAGAATTGCCATCCGACAATTGAAATGGCACCGCCCACAGCTCCAAGTGAGTACATGGCGCCGGGAATACCAAGCACACCCGTGGCGATCTGGACCTTCAGGAAAATGATGATCGCCCGCTGCCAAGTGACGGTACGGAAGTTGACGCCATCCTTGGTCTGCTTGAAGACTTCGTGCTGCTCCAGGTCACTGTCTTCTTTGAGGTCGGAAACATGGCCCTCCATGATGCTGGGGGTATGTGGTTGGATGGTATCGATTTGCTGCTTGCTGTCGAAAGCGCTGATCCCGCTTAGAAGACCCATCGTGAATATGCAGCGTGAGCTCAGCCCAGAGTGTTGGAAGGAGGAAGGTACGAGAAGGGCCTGGTGGATGACTGCAAGCATCCAGCTCTGGTAGATATAGGAAAGTTCTCAATACATGGTCTCGGTAGGTCTGCCTGCATGCCGGATCTCCGTTGGCCACAGATTCGTTAATCTCCATACGTTTATATCGCGAGGGTGGGGTGGCTTGGATTGGCGACGATAAGATAGTCAACTTTCGTCAGAGTCGGGAGGCACTTCCGACGAGAACCACGCCTGTGGGAATGCTTGAGGGACTTGGCATGCTTGATTGTTGTTGCTGTAGCCAATCTGACCCCTTCAATAGTACCAGAGTTGCGTCAAGAAGAACCAGCTATATTCAGTTCAGTGGGGCATCCTTATCTCCCCCATCATTTTGTGGTATCTTCTTATGGGTATTTATGACCAAGCAATGACCATACTACGAAGAAGTGAATTGGTACGTAGTCAATTGGTAGGGAAGTAGGTGCATGCTAATATGTCGAATCTCAAATCTAGCGTAGAAATCAAAAAGCAGCATGTGTCGTCGTTAGATGCTGAGCAGTGGTTGGCGACGCGGAGTCTATCCGAATGAAAGAGTTCAATGTCTTCCAGCACTTCTCTGAGAAGCTGGAGAGCCTGGGCGTTGAAGAGCGCGCACTTCAACGGGTAATGCCCGATCAACGAACAAAGAATAAATCGCTTCGATCTCTGCTTCAATTGACTTTTCTCTGGTGAGTTTCAACCAGTCTTGATCTGAAGACGCATAAATTATCTGATAATCTACTAAGATGTCTAGTTGGTGCTCTGGGAGCAGCAGCTTCTGCTTACTTAGCAGCCTTCGGAAAATGTTCTGGTCTCCGTGCCTTGGCTGATTCCCGATAACCCATGGGTTGGTGGGTCAGCATGTTGATGTCATTACTAAAGATAGTCACTGGATGTGCTTTCGGAGTTCTTGCATGTTTCCAAGGCGGACAGGCCTTGAATGCCGTGTTTAAGGATTCACTACCTGCTGCTCCTACAATTGATTATCGGGATGCTTTCGGTCTACTCTCGCAACCCTTTTTACAAAATCCTTGGCAATCTGGGATCCACTATCGGGTACTGGACTGTTATGTACTTTGTTATTTCTGAAGAAGATAAGATCTTCAGGAACGAACTGGCTATGACCTGCCGGCTTGGAACCGCAGAAGAAGCTTGCGCCCGGATTCGCGGCTGGTGTTGCTTTCTGGTAAAGTCAGGTTTGTTAGCAAGTATTGATATATTTAAACTCTTTGGTTTAATATTGAATGGAGTTTCAGTAACTTATCCATAATGCCGATTGTTACCCTCGCTCTAGAAAACTCTCGTCGTCGTCGTGGCCTGCTCCGTGAAGCGGTCCTATAGAATTTATTCTTTGGCCTTATCACCAGCACTTGGTCATTTCATGGTATGTGTACTTTCTCATACTACACAGACCGCCTACCAATCAAATTAATATAACCTTTTTTATTTGGCGCTAACGTATATATCGTGCGATGCGTCTAAGTTACTACTCGATGGACGGTCTCGAGCACCAAACTTCTATTCCAACTACTTGCCACAATGCCCACAAGCCCCATCGCTATTTGGCGCAACAAGAGGTTTCCCAAATCGGAATTCCCCCTGCTTGACTCTCCAAACGGTCTGCACATGCTCCATACTCAACGGCGTCCCCTTCCTCGTCGCCAACAAGCGCGCCGTCTTGATGATGTTCTTAATCTCCCTACCATTCAGCTCTATCTCCGCCATCTTTTCCAAATCCGCGTCGCTCATATCGCTCACATACACTCCCTCTTTCTCGTTCCGCACGAAATTCTTCCAGACAAGCAGGCGTGAGGGGAAATCGAGACCGGGGTAGTTGAGAGTGAGGTGGATGCGTGATTGGAATGCGGCGTCGAAGGTGCCGATGCGGTTGGTGGTGAGAAGGAGCACGCCCTTGAAGTATTCCAGAAGGCGGAGGAAAACGGAAACGAGCTTGTTGCGCTCGATATCAGATGCGGTACGCTGCTCGAGGAACACATCGCACTCGTCCAACAGGAGCACCGCGCCCCATTTCGCGGATATTTCGAGCACGCGCTGCAGAGAGCGTTCTACTTCATCTGCTGTGTGACCTAGCTCACCGGCACCCATAGAATAGAGCGGTCGCTTCATCTCCTCGGCCACTGGAGACATATTAGTTCAAGGTTAGATGGCAAAGGAGAGGTGAGAGTACTTACCAGACTCGGCTGTGAGGGTCTTCCCGACACCAGGTTCACCATTCAACAGCATGATGATACCTTGACCCTTGCCTTGGACGATATCATCAAACTTGTCTTTCTGAGACAATTGCCCTTCTACGAAAGCAAGTACAAGCTCCTTGTAATCATTAGGAAGGACCAGGCGCTGGAAGGACTCGACATTCCATTTGATAGGATTGACGTTCTCGACATAGAATTCTACCCATTGCTTGGACAACAAGTCATAGCCTCGCACTGTAGTTGTGCAGTATACCAGATCTTCATCCTCTAGCATGTTTGGTTCTAGTGGGCGTTAGCACGAATTTGTATCCTTAAAGGCTACGTTTATTTACTTAGTGTTTTGGACGCTTTTCGTGACTTCTCATAGCGACGAACCCTCGAGGCTATGGCCTTCATAATCTGTAGCTGTGTTGATGCGTATTCATCATCGTCGTCCTCATCAGATTCGTCAAGTTGAACTCGTGAAAATCTTGCAGGGCTATCAAGTGGCTCGAGCGATGGCATATTCTCCTGATTATAGGTTGAGTACATGTGAGCATCTACAATGATCCGGCCATTATCGAGCTGCCTAGAGTAAGTAAAGGAAATTTTTAATTTCATGTGGTCGAGACTCACGTTACGCTTCATTGTTCTTCCAAAGTAGTCCTTGTAGAGGTAAAATCCAGAATATGATCTGTAATGAGAACCAAGTAGGTCCCGGAACGTTGTCCCCCTCTGCTCTAGTTTGGTTCGAATTGATTTGACTTCTGGGTGGAGATGAGCTGGCAGGACATTCAGACTGCTAACAGGTTTGACACCATCAAACGCATCAATCCTAAGCACTGTCTTGGAGTAGCCGAAGGTTGTGCCATTGGTGTCAATACATCTGCACGACAAGATACACGTCAGAACACCTTGAATCTCCTGATAGCTGCATGCATTCAGCTTGAATATTCGGTCCTGTCCGTCGACCTCAGACCAGACATCAATATCTGGCTCAAACAGCGCCCACAGATAGTCGAAGGTCACAAGACCGTGCTTGATGTACTCGTCACGCTTCTCGATATGGGGTTTAATCTCGGCGTTGATGATTTCTTCAAGCAGCTTGATATGCTTCACAGTTGTTTCCTCGTGATCCTCCTTGATCATGTCCTGAAAATTATCCCATCGGTAGAAGAACTCTCGAAAAGGGGTAGTAAAGGTTAGGTTCTTCAGCTTGGTGCTAATTCCCGAATATCCTTCGAAAACGGGGCCAAGGACTCCTTTCAAAAGCTTGCTTTGCACGGTGATGGAATGAAGCACCAAGCCAGATTTCCCCTTCTCCTTACGCACGACCAACGCCCACTTCTTGGCTTCGGGTGTATCTTCGACATCGATGTCGACATCATCGGGCGCCCAGTCTTCCCAGGCAAATCGCTCATCTTCTCGGTAGAGTTGCTTGATGCCGCTTTGGCTGCCCGGTTCCACTGGCGGTTCGGGCTCTTTGCTGCTTTCTGATGAAGTATCGTCTCCCGAGTCTGCATCGGGAGTAACTTCAGGTGTGTCAACCGGCGTTACTGGACGAGGGGTCTTTGCGACTGGTTGAGACGCCATGGGAACCGATTTCTGAATATCTGGACTACTTCCTCAATAAGTTGTAGGGGCGCAACTTAATATTGATGCCCAAGGACGAGAAGAAGTCTGTGTCCATCTTAATTGCAGGCGCTGTGCTGCAGCTTTATCTCGGCACTCCAGGCTTCAGGCCCTCGTGCAATTGATTGCGGCTGAGGGACTGGGAAGCGGCCGACGGCTGTGTCGATGCACAAGCAGGCATCCCAGATGGGAAATTCCGCTGGGCAGCTTCACGAGGGATTTTAATTCAAGCTCTGGAGCAAGAATTTCTTGGCGTGGGATAATTGCAAGCAGGTTTCACTTCTGCCTGCTTCAGCCTGCGTCGGAAGAGGCTATGGTTCTCGCTGTGCCTCTGCCGACCCTGGTGCTGCTGAGCATTTACCGGCACTGACTCCAGGGTCGGAATCGCTAATTGGCCCAGCACATGAGTCTGGCCATGGCGTGCATGGGGCTGTGTGGGTGCTTGCCGCTCATGCATATCAGCCTCAGTCCATCACGCTTCGCACTTTATTGCCTTAAGCAGGTGGAAGGCAGAAGAAACTGGGTGGTTAGTCAAGTATTAATCAAGCTATCAAGCTCTAAGTCAGTTGACTTCCTGCCTTGTTGCTCAAATAGTGCGAAGAGGTGAAGATTCAGCGGTACTTTTTCAAACTGGGAGCTGGTTTGGCCTGAACAAAATGCTTGACGACACCAGAGATTGTGCCAGTGTGAGCCATATCCAGTTCTCGTCGAATGTCGAGGAAATCCTGAAGTTCCAAACCCATCGGCGGAAGGCGGTTCGCTGGGCGAAGAATCTACGATTCCTAACCTTCGAGCAAGAACCTATTGCAGATGCAGCGGGCATCGTTGCCGACGAGGAAATCATTAATGTCTCCAAGAAAGGCCGCTGCACCCGATGCGAACTGCGAGTCCCCCTACCCGCCGGACACATCTGCAATTCCCACGGCGGGTATAACAGCAAAGCAGCTGTCCTGGCACAGGATCAAAAGTACAAAGGGTTCCCCGATCCTTGTCCTCATGTGGTAAATAAAGTATGTGGGGATTGCCAACATATTCCTCTCTTTCCCACGAAGAAGCGAGCAACCAAGTTCCGGATTCGAAGGCTGCGGCCAAAGGATACGAAGTCGTCTGAGCTACACCATTGCACCCATTTCCTGGCGGTGTCGTATTGTTGGCAGAATTCGGAGAGAACGACAGACCCCTCGGTGGAACTGTACGATGTTATCGAGGAAGATGGGAGCACTCGGAAAGTGAGAGCTCCGAAAGACGTGATAGACCGCGCGGTAGATTTTGCTGCCCAGAATGGATATAGGATGATTTGGATCGATCAGGTGAGTATTCTCGTGGCAGTCAAGCTCTGGAGAAGGCTAACGATAACTTCGCATTAAGGAGTGCATCAATCAAGATGATGGCCCAGAGAAAGAGCTGGGTATTCAATCTATGGATATTGTCTACCAAAGAGCGCATATGTCAATTGGCTTATTCCGTACCACGTTCGCGGAGCAACGTCATTTAGATGCGCTGCTGCTGTTCTTCGAAATGCTAGTGGGAACTTCCTTTCAAAAACGTGGCCCACATCCACTGCGGGCATGTAGGACGTTGCGTCTAGATGTTCTCGCCGAAGCGTTGAAAATGATCCTGGAAGACCGCTGGAACTCGCGTGGCTGGATTCTTCAGGAGGCGTTCTCGGCCAGTGGAAGAATGACCATCCTCTTCCCTGCGAGCAAAGGCACCAGTGTGAAGGGATGGAGCCTGGTATGCCATGACTTGTCCTTGACGGAGCTTGCAATCCAGCTCGATGTTCTTCGATCATGTCTAGCCAAGTCCCGGGAAATGATTATCGCCCGGAAATTTAAGCTGGATGTTCCGGACTGGGACAAGACGATGGAGTCTCTGCGCTGGTTCCACCCGGCGGAACAGTTATCCCACTCGTTCGACTTCTGGATCAATGGAGATAAAACGAAGCGGTCCTGCAACGCTGCAGTTGCGCTGTCTTTTCTGAGAACTCGGGACAACGACAGGATTGCAGACAGATTAGCTATCGTTGCAAATCTCTGCGACTATAGTCTAAGATTGAACACAATCAAGCTGCATGAAACCGAGCACTCATTGAGCTTGTGCATATATGTTCTTGCTTTACTGAACGGGGACTTCTCCTTGTTACCACCAGAAACGTACAACATTCCTCGGAACATAAAGATAGGTAAGTAACTGCTATTTTCAGCATGATAGAATCCTAGGTGTACATAGAAAATCTAACATGGAACAGATCAGTTGCAATCAAGCCAGGAATTCTCCTGGATCAATACGAGTCTCAAGCCTCTACAGTATATCGATGCCACCATATTCAATCCAAGTGGACCAACAGTCGGGCGAAACACTTCGAATTTGTACCACATCTCTCGAAATGGCTTCACCTTGCCCGGATGCTTATGGAAGATCGACATTTTCATCGAGCTAGCAGATATCAAGTACAGGTATGGCGAAGCCTGGGAACGACTGCGAGCGCCTTACAAGACCCGCAAGACCAGGACTAGCAAGAAGGGAACAGAGAGTGACGGTCCACCACCAACTTCTCGATCACACTGGCTGGCCACCACACATATATTGTTCGAAATTTTGATTTCCCTCCGAGACTCAGGCCATGCTGATAAAGCTGATGCAATCTGGCAATCCGTGATGAACCCCCACTGGATGAAAAAGCAGGGCGATCCGATCGAATCGGTTCTTGACTTTCCGCGCAACTTGAAGTTAGAAAATCGGCAGGACATGTTTGATATCGAGGTTAATAAGCAAGAGGGTGGCTTCCATCCCTGGTGGCTGATTGACAGGGTCATGAGTGCGGGGGGCATCTGGTTTGCTAAAGCGGAGAAGGTCGATGGTGCGCTTTTTGAGCCACGACCTGAACGAAAACTGGAAGCTACCGAGGGAGTAGAAGGTGTGGAAACTAAGGCGATCTCAAATGTGGAAGCAAATGTCTTGGATGAGCCACAGGATGAGCAGCTGCAAAGAAATTCCCACGTCGCCAATGATACATCGTTGGAAGTAGACGAAGCTGGTCAATCGGCCATGCCAGTAGTCAACAAGACAACAAATCTTTTGACGAAAATCAAGGACACGGAGGACACAGAATCAATGCGACGGATAAAGAAGAGCGGTCATGCCCAGAAGCAGTTTACCGCGGCTATGCTTTTGAAACTCACTCAAACGGTGGGCGAGTTGGATGATTTTGACGAGGACATCAGCAACGAAGGAGCGAATGACCAGTATCTGATGACAGCGGAAGCCATGACATCCCTAGCAAGAACTATTGCTTACCATAAACTCATAGATCCGGACAAACTCAAGCCGGAATACGCGTTATTCGACATCGAGGGCAACACCGACGGCACAGTCCTGGTCCTGACTCCGTTCAACGACCTCCTAGAGACGATTCCTCGTCCAGAGTCGAGAAGCATAAGTACATCTTGGGTTGTTGAGAAGATACCCGATGCCAAACCTATAGATGATAAAGAATACGTGAAAGAAACTCTGCGGGCGACTGGGATGGTGCGTGGGATGTGGAACTTCCAGGCTGCCCCTAAGAAGTGGTATAACTTGATATGAAGTAGATCATAGCGGTTGCAAATGAAGCCTATATAGTTCCGCATGGTTAAACGATTTCCCTCCGCATCTCTGCATATGTATGCTGCCAGTAGTGACAAAAATAAAGGGGTATCACCACCCCAGAATCGCAGTTTTAAAGAGAAATTTCGTATCTGGGGTAAAAGCTTACAAGGGCGCAAAATGGCGAGATAAAAAACAACTCGTACATAAGTGGAAGTATTTTATTTAGGACTAAGTAGAAGAATAATAATCATGCTTGAACAGGGACAGAAATCTCCGCCGTCTTAACCTCAGGAGCCTTGACATCCACGGGGTCGCACGCCCCATCAGCCTGCATCACCTCCTTCCCATTTCCGAACTTGAAGCTCCGTCCATAATGATCGTCTCTCAAATAATGCTGGCCCGGACCCATCAGGTTCTCCCGGAAAGTTCCCCCAGGAACATCATAGTCCTCCCAGAACAAGCCCCTCCGCTGGAGTTCGGGAACCAGCAGCTCCACGATATCAATACTGCTCTGCGGGTTCGTCACCAACCCGATGGTGAAGCCATCCACATCAGCTACGTTGATCCACTCCTCGAACACATCCGCCACTTCTGCCGCCGTTCCGCACGGCTGCGGGTGGAGTCCACCCATGGCCATCCGGTAACCTAGCCGTCTTGGTGTCCAAGGCTCACCCGTTGGAGTGAGAGCCTCGAGGGCGCGGAACGTCGACACCACCGCGGACACACCAGGCTTCTCGGAGAGCTCAACCGGCTCGTCCAAGGGAAACTGGCTCATGTCGATCCCGGCGTAGCCTGAGAATTGAGCCAGTCCCGCAATGGGGTCGGCGTATTTCAAGGCTGTTGCGTGCTTGGCTTTGGCGTCCTCCGCGTCCTTGCCGATGATAGGCATGATGCACGGGAAGAACTTCAGGGACGCTGGATCACGGCCCTGAGCTGCGGCCTCGGCACGTGCACTCTTGATAAACTTGGCGGCTTCGGTGGGAGTCGCGGTATTCAGGAACATGGCCTCCGCATGCTTTGCTGCGAATGTAGTTCCTGATCTTGAGGTGCCGGCTTGGAAGAGGACTGGCGTTCGTTGGGGCGACGGGTGGACTTGGCTGCGTCCCTTCATCTGGTGGTATTTTCCATTGTGCTCGATGTACTTGATCTTGGTAGGATCGTAGCCGATGCCCTTTTCAGCATCCCAGGTCGCTGCATCGTCGGCCCAGGAACTTTCCCACAACCTAGATTCTGTCAATCATGTGCTTCTCATGTGATCTCTCAGAATTGCCTACTTACTTGTACACGACCTCCATGTATTCATCCGCTTGCACATATCTCTCATCATGGGGAACCACGTTAGGAGCACCCAGGGCGTTGGCAGCGGCTTTACTCCAACTGGTGACAATATTCCACCCGATCCTGCCTTCGCTTAGATGGTCCAGCGTGCTGAACTGGCGGGCCAGGATGTAGGGGTTCACATAGCTCGTACTGGCGGTGGCGGCAAAGGCCAGCGACTCGGTGACAGCAGCCATGGCAGAAATGATGGGCACGGGGTCCATGTGGCCCGTTTGGTGCCCGGCTTTCAGCATCGGGTCCAGCGAGTTGGCGTACGTCTCAAACCCAGCATACCAGTCGGCGAAGAAGATGGCGCTGATTTTGCCCTTCTCGGCCCGCTTGGCGAGGTCGAGATAGTACTTCAGGCGATCCTTGGTGGTGCTTTGGTCGGTGGGGGATCTAGGTCCGGTCAGTTCTGTTGCGGCGACGACACCCGAGCTACGTACTTCCATTGTCCCGACGACATGTAACAACTCGCGCAGGGCAGATCCAGAATGCAGAGCTTGATCTGCTTCTTCGGCGCTCCGGGCGCAACTTCAATGGTCGTTGCAGGCATGCTGAAACAAGAGGAGAAGATTGTGTGGTGGGTGGTTCAGAGATGTTCACGATAAGAAGAAAGGGCTCGGAGATGAATTCTTTTTATAAAAGCCTCGCCCAGCGCCCTCGTCGCAAAGCGAGATGGGGAAAGGAGTGTCATGTGAAATGATCTTACGAGAATGATTTGCTCGACTGTTGCCCGTCGGGAGAGTCAAAGGTGGTCCCGCTGTGTATGAAGATGCTCAATGCCGCAAATACACAAGGCCTTCCGAGCGCCATTGATTCATAGCATCGGGTTGCTCGCCTCAGATCCCCTTTAGCTGGGAATGCCCCTCGGCATCTGAAGTTCCTTAGCGACTGGAGAGCAGGATAACCCCATGAATCACACCGAGGCACCGGATCAAAGGTACGGGGAAGCGCAGGTCGAACTTACTCACCGATCCATCAAAGCGAACGTCGACTGAGTCAGCTGTGCTCAGTGCCCAGAGCGACAGCCCCGGGCGGAATTCCTATGCTTATCGGTCCAGGATGGCATCCTCGCTAAAGCTCCCCAACCATGTCGGGATGCTGACCGACCCTGCCGATGCTATATCTTGATATCTCGACGCCTCGGTTTATCACTATACTTCGCATCTATATAATCACGGGAGCACCATGCAGCTATGGACCCATCATTCATCCCGATCTTCGAAGTTCTCGCAACTCGACTCGACACGATGGGCGTTTTCACGAAGGTCGTGAAGTTTCTCGAAGTTAAGCCCAAGGGCGAGGCTTATTCTGCACACCCACCGACGGTAAGTGGATGTCAGATCGTGAGATGCCGATATATACTGATCCGAGTTTCAAGCGATGGGGAAATCGAGACATCTACCCGATCATTGCTGCCGAGAGAACCTATCAATGGTACGACTTTTTCGCATATTGGTTCACCGCCGGCATCGCGCTTTCGGGATGGACGTTGGGAAGCAGTCTGGTTGCCATCGGCCTGACCGCTGGACAAGCCTTGGGGGCTGTTCTCCTTGGAGCTTCGTTTGCTTCGTTGAATGCCTTTCTCTGTGGCGAGATGGGTCGCCAGCATTATATTGGGTATGCATCGAATCGAAAGATGTGAACTCAAGAGTGGTGCTGATCGGTTTGATAGTTACACCATGATGGGGCGTGCCACATGGGGCCTCTACGGTTCATACTTGTGCATCTTCCTCAGTGTGGTCCAGTCATTGATCTACGTACGGGAGCCCTTCTCCATATCATTCCATCCTCCAACTGACTCACAATCTAGTTTGGTATCCAAGCCGTCTATGGGGGCCAGGCTACCGTCCTATTACTCAATGCCATCTTCCCATCCTTTTTACGAATGAAGAATACCCTCCCGGCCAGTGCTGGCATCACCACAACCGACCTGATCGGATTCCTCGTGTTCATGGCCATCTTCGCCCCCATTGTGGCCGTGCCTCCCCACAAGCTGGGCAAACTCCTTCTTCCCGTCTTCATATGCACTTGTGTGACGTTCGCCGGTGTCCTGGGCTGGGCCTTGCACGCCAACGGCGGGCCTGGAAATCTCGTTGCGCCGGCGATTGCCATCACGCCGCTGGCAAACCGGTACGCATTCGTCTCTGGCATCTCGCAGGTGGCTGGAGCGTACACGGGCGGCTCGGTGCGTTTGAGTGACTGGACGCGGTTTACGGCCACGCCACAGGCACCCCGAGTTGGGATGGTCATCGCGCAGCCTCTCAGCTTGACGATTGGCGCGCTGGTTGGGGTTTTGGTCACTTCTGCAACTTATGAGTTGTATGGGTCCGTGTTTTCCACATCCCCCACTTATCTACCTCAAACTAACCCTAGGCAGAGTACTTGAATGGAACCCGTTACTCCTCCTTCAGTACGTACAAACTATTCAGTACACGCCAGCATGCCGCGCGGGGACCTTCTTCGCTGGTCTTGGCTTCTTCGCCAGCCAGCTGTTTGTCAACCTGACGCAGAACTGCGTTTCCACCGGCATGGATCTGGCGGGTAGCTTGCCGCGCTTCATCACGCTGCGACGTGGCGGCTTCATCGTCTGCATCGTCGGCGTCGTGATTCAGCCTTGGAGGTTCCTCGGCAGCGCCGCCACCTTCCTCTCTGTGATTGGCACCTTTGCTGTCTTCCTGGCACCGATGACGGCGATTCTGGTGACCGATTACTGGTTGATTCGGCGGCGCAAGGTCAAGATTCCGGATCTGTACAGAGCGGATGGCATTTTCTGGTACAATTACGGCCTCAACTGGAAAGCGTTTCTCGTATTTTTCTGCTGCATTGCGCCTTCGTTCCGTAAGTTGCTCCTCTGCCTTGCTGCAATTTTGCCCCATTGCTCATATCTTCATTAGCTGGCTTGATTAATTCCGTCAACGGCATGCACATCTCCATCGGCCTCCAGCACTTCTTCTCGTGCACCTACTTCTTCGGCTATACGAGCGCTGTCTTGCTGTTTTGGGGAATAAGCACCATCTTTCCGCCGCCCGGGAATAGGATCATGGAGAAAATGGACGATGATCTTATCGAGGGTGTTGGCCCGACTGATCTTGAAGTTGCGAGCATCAGGGGTAGCCAGCTCGAGGGTGTTGAGAAGGCCGTCGCCACCCCAGAAGTCAAGTCTGTTGCGACTTAAGGAGCTAGATGTCTTGACTATGTGTATTATGCATCAGGTAGATTAATTATGGTATTATGGGTCCTGGACAAAGGGGTTGCTTAGAGACAATAGAGTAGACTGGGTGCGTTTATACTGAGCAATCTATGACACACTCTTAAGTTATTTTGCAAGATTGGATAGTCACTTCCAATTTACTGTATTCCTAATGTGACCAAGGCCGTCTCTACCCCAGGCCAAACTATTTATACTCTGACCTAGCACTAATATGTCTAGCTGTATTATGCCAAAGACCGTGGGGCGTTGATAAGCGATCACATGCCGGCCCAGCAAAGTCTTATCAGTGGAGAGGAAGACCTGGTCCAGTACGTACAGTAAGCGGATCGTATCTTCGGCAGCTCGAGCAGAGAAGCCGAAATCCCTGTCACTTAGTACCACCACGAGAAAGTCAGTGCACGATCTCCTAAGAGGATTGTGGCACAAAATAGCCAATGGTTTGCATCCTACATGACATTTTTACCCGTAGATTCCAAATAATTAGATGGATTTCACAGAGTTGGATGCCTCTGGCAGTTTCCCAAACCAGGCACATGCAAAGCGGGAGAGCTGGCAACCCCTCGGATATCTTCGGTAGAGTCCCGACTCGGCTAGACGCCAGCTTGCTCGAGGGAGCCCTTTCTATCAAGTCGGTTTTCTGTGCTTGCAGTGCCCCGCAAAACCCCAAACAGTCTGATGGTTAAACCATGGCCGAAACCAATGCAACCGATAACGTGGAGCTACGCGATGCCGCGGAGTTACAAGAGCGCCCTCGAAGTGTAGAACAACTGCAAGACGCTTCTGATGAAGCAACGGGCCAAAGTCTCCCACCATGTGATGGCGGGATGGCAGCCTGGAAGCTACTGGTTTCTGCGTTTGTATTCGAGGCTTTGCTTTGGGGTATGTAAATCTCCACTTTCCTGTGCACAGGACGCTATTCCTGTCAAATCTACTGCTCACGAAACCGACCAGGATTCCCACTGTCATTCGGGGTCTTCCAAAACTATTACAGTCAACTTCCCCAATTTGCTCACCATCCCTATGTTTCTGTCATTGGTACCACCGCGTCGGGTATCTGTTATATGGGCGCTCCCATCATGATCCCCATTGTCAAGCGGTATGCCAGGTACCGCAGGCGGATGATCTGGTTCGGCTGTATGTCAAGGCACGGGAAAGACTAAAAACATAATACTAAAGACTTCACGCAGGGCCAATGTGTATTATTGCTCTCGTGGCGGGCTCTTTTGCGCGGACTCTGGGAGCACTCATTTTCACCCAAGGCGTTATGTATGGGCTAGGGTTTGTAATATTTTACTATCCCATTATCAGCATGGTGAATGAGTTTTGGATCACACGGAGGGGAATGGCGTATGGCTTGCTTTGCAGTGCATCTGGGGTCTCCGGAACGACAATGCCAATTGCGTTCCAAGCAATGCTCAACAAATATGGCTATCCAATCACGCTGAGAGCTATTGCTATTGGCCTAGTTATCTTGACGGGTCCGTTGATCCCTTTGCTAAGGGGCCGTACTCCCATCTCGGAGGTCAGTGTCGTGGCCAGGACCGATTGGAAATTCCTTCGAGTGCGTCTCTTCTGGATATACAGCGCTTCCAATCTGGTGCAGGGTCTTGGATACTTCTTCCCGTCGCTTTACCTCCCATCATACGCGACTTCAATCGGGCTGTCCTCCAAAGAAGGAGCCGTGCTCCTGGCAATCATGAGCATTTCGCAAGTTCTGGGGCAAATGAGTTTTGGCTACTTGTCCGACCGAAAGCTACCGTTGAACCTGCTAATTACACTATCGACCGTTATGTCGACTATTGCCGTTTTTGCTTGCTGGGGCTTCGCCCATACATTCAAGCTTTTGCTCGTCTTCTCCATGGTGTATGGGTATTTTGGAGCCGGCTATGTGGCCATGTGGGCTCGGATGGGGACCGCAGTCAGTGAGGACCCAACGGCTGCTTTTGCGGCATTCGGTCTCTTGAATCTTGGTAAAGGCGTTGGCAACGTTCTTGCCGGTCCAATCGGCGGGTCGCTCGTCCTGAACACGATTGACATACAGAGATATGCTGCTCTGAAGTTTGAAGCGGTGGTCCTGTTTGCGGGATTTTGCATGCTTGCCAGCGGTTCTATTATTTCGTTCTACTACCTGAAGCCTTTGAGGGATATCTTCTTTAAGCTGTTTGAAAAAGCGAGAATTGAACCTTAGTAAAAGGGTTTATGCACATAGGAAATTCAAATGACTACGAATATCACCAGGATGTATAGTACTTGAAATCCGTTGTAAGGCATATCCTAAATCTGAAAGTAAAAATTAAAGTTAATCCTATAGTCGATTTGGCGGTCTGTAACTAGTAGCTGTTAGAATATGAGGAGCAGGAGTGCGACGAAAGAAGAATCAACTGCGCCTTCTGTAAGCCGATAAAAGTCGATAGTACAACTTGAGAATTAGAAGGAAGACCAAATCGTAAGCTAGTAAGGTGACTTATAACGAGTATCGATATAGAAATATAAAGTTAACACAACACAGAACCCAGTAAACCCTTATACGTTATAGCATCGCTTTTGAGTAGAAGCAAGCCGATTTTTCTGCAGGCCTAGGGGTGGGTGGAGGGAGGCGGGGTAATGCTTATTCAGAAACAATGCTTTCCTGAGAGGAGGGCTCACAGTAATAAAAGCAGAATTTTACGCAACTGCATCTCATACTTTCACTCGTCGGTATGTCATCCCATAACTCATATCTCCTGATACTCCGTCCGTTTACTCACAGCATAATGCTGCTGCATTGTGAAATCGCCAGCTATTCGAAAATTGGGAGACCTGATGGTGAGGCGCAGAGTCAAATAAGATATGCGTCAGGCATCAAAAGACAATCAACCTTGTGTCGCTGCTAGAAGCAAATCTGATGTCAGGGAGCTCTCTTCATAGCGATATCGGGACTATATATTGATTCAGCCGAAGACATGCGAACCACGAGCATCCAGCCGTGCAGTCCCTCTTTTAGCGGCCGCGAATACCCTCTTAACCGCCCCGTCCCCACAAAGACAGTACCTTACTGTTCTCCAACTTGGGAGAAACTGCGTAAAATCTGAAATGCCCCCGGCACCTCAACAACAACGGACAAATTGTCTTGGAATATGATCTGTAGTGTATAGGGTTTCCAACAAATGAAGCATCAATGAAGTCGAGTGCCCTTCACATTTTGTCTCCATTGGCCATACAAGTGGCTTGCAGGCTGCGCCACGATGCAGCCTCGTGGGCAGCGCATATAATCACGACAGCGCCTACGATCCAGACTGCATATCCTTCTCACTATCAGTCCCACGATATCTGGTTCGTATCTTGTTGTCGACCTTTAAACGGTAGGGCTTGTGCCTATATGCCGAACGAGTGATACGAGTCGTCCTCGCCGTGAGACCGCTCGCGAACTTTCACCCATGTCTTTTCTACGCCTCTTACAACGCAAGCCCGACGGCGAGATCGTCTTTCGTGAACCCACTAGCGGGAATGTCCCTCCTGCCTACGCAATACTTTCTCATACCTGGGGAAAGGAGGAGGTTGTCTTTCAGGATATCCAAGCCGGCGCGGATATGAGCAGGACTTTGAGCAAGGCTGGGTGGAGGAAGATACAATTCTGCGCAGATCAGGCCGCAGCCGATGGACTTACATACTTCTGGTTAGACACCTGCTGCATCGATAAGAAAAATGCGGTCGAGCTTGGGGCGGCGATCAATTCCATGTTTCGGTGGTACCAAAACGCTGTGCGCTGCTATGTCTACCTTTCAGATGTCTCCAAACCGGACCCTGGAGCGGATGACCCAACGCCATGGGAAGCAGCCTTCAGGAAGAGTCGATGGTTCACTCGAGGCTGGACGCTTCAGGAGCTCATCGCACCAAGGCTGGTTGACTTCTTTAGCTCGGAGGGTGAGCGACTTGGGAGCAAGTTATCGCTTGAGTCTGAAATATGCGAAATTACCGGCATCGCAAACAAAGCTCTCCAAGGTGATAAATTATCGAATTTTAGTATCAGAGAACGGAGATCCTGGGCAGAGAGCCGCAGTACTACCATTGAAGAGGATGAAGTGTACTGTTTAATTGGGATCTTCGATGTATCTATGGTGCCGAATTACGGGGAGGGAAGGGACCAGGCTTTTAGGCGGCTGGAGGATACAATCCACACGAAGCACAAGGGTAAGTTGTCTTCATAGATGTGCAAACTGAAGCAATGAAACTGACCACCACAGGGGTTGATTTTGAAGAATTTTCCGTCGGGCTTAACCTCGTGTCGTTTCCTGAAGCTGTACAGTTTGTTGCTAGAGAGGAGGAACTGTCGAAGATGTACGAGCTGCTTCAAGGACGCTCTAGTCGATCCTGTGTCGTCTTACACGGTCTTGGGGGTATGGGAAAGACCCAGCTGGCAGTTACATATGCTAGACGACACAAGGAGAAGTATACGGCCATCTTCTGGTTGAACGCGAATGACGAGGACACTCTCAAGCTGAGCTTTCGGGACGTCGCTCAGCAAGTACTAAGGCATCATCCGTCAAATCGCGTGTTATCAAGTATAGATCAAAATAAAGACCTGGATCAAGTTGTCAATGGAGTCAAGGCCTGGCTTGACTTCCCGCGGAACACAAGGTGGCTCATGATCTACGACAACTTGGACAACCCTAGGACCCCTGGCAATCCTGACGGCTCGGCAGTCGACATACGTCAATTCCTCCCTAGGTCTGATCATGGCTCGATCATCATAACCACGCGGTCGTCGCAGGTTAGGCAGGGTGAACGAATTCATGTTCAGAAGTTGTCAGATGTTAGTGAAGGTCTTGCGATTGTGTCTAACATGTCAGGACGCCAGGACATCGAAAATGGTATGTCGGTATAGATTAATAGTGAGAGCAAAGACAAAACTAATAGGGCAGATCCTGATGCTATAGCACTTGTTAAAGAACTAGACGGCCTACCACTCGCTCTATCCACGGCAGGGGCATATCTTGAGCACGTTACGACGAGCTTCTCAGATTATCGTAAGCTCTACAAAGCATCATGGTTAAAGCTTCAGACGACAAGTCCTATATTGAGCTCTTATGAAGATCGCAAACTACATACGACATGGCAGATCACTTTCGATCGGATCCAACAGCAAAATGAGGCGTCAGCAGAATTGCTCAAGTTGTGGGCATATTTTGGAAGGCAGGAGCTGTCTTTCGACCTCCTTCGACATGCAAACTCCGCGAACAAATGGATACAGAAACTCACTATAGACGAACTGAACTTTAATGAGGCCATGACTCTACTTTGTAATTTCGGACTAGTTGATTTAGACCCGTTTCTTCACCAGCAGGCTGGGTCTAGGGGATACAGTGTGCATAGTTGTATCCACTCATGGACGGTTTTTGTGCTCAATAAAGAGTGGGACAAGAGTCTTGCACGTCTCGCCTTAATTTGTGTGGCCTCGGAGGTTCCTAGCACAAACGAGAAGCACTGGTGGCTCTTACAGCGACGGCTCCTTCAGCACGTAACACGACAGGCGCTCTTTATAGAAGGCGGGGAAGTGGATGTAGACGGACTACATTGGGTTTTTCACAATCTAGGTGACCTTTACTCCGACCAAAGCAGGCTACTAGAGGCGGAGAAGATGTACATTCGGGCGCTACAAGCCCTTGAGGAGGCACTTGGACCGGACCACACATCGACACTAAATACGGTTCATAACCTAGGCCTGCTCTATGCAGATCAGGGCAAGCTGGCGGAGGCCGAGAAGATGTACATTCGGGCGCTGGAAGGCTGTGAGGAGGCACTTGGACCGGACCACACATCGACACTAGAAACGGTTAATAACCTAGG
>PDLM01000008.1:145637-186453 GCA_003369665.1 Coleophoma cylindrospora | reverse complement strand
TAACCTAGGTAACCTCTACGCAAACCAAGGCAAGCTAGCAGAGGCCGAGAAGATGTACATTCGGGCGCTGGAAGGCTGTGAGGAGGCACTTGGACCAGACCACACATCGACACTAGATACGGTCAATAACATAGGCCTGCTCTACGCAGACCAGGGCAAGCTAGCAGAGGCCGAGAAAATGTACATTCGAGCGCTACAAGGCTATGAGGAGGCACTTGGACCGGACCACACATCGACACTAAATACGGTCAATAACCTAGGCCTGCTCTACGCAAACCAAGGCAAGCTGGCAGAGGCCGAGAAGATGTACATTCAGGCGCTGGAAGGCAAGGAGGAGGCACTTGGACTAGACCACACATCGACACTAGATACGGTCAATAACATAGGCCTGCTCTACGCAAACCAAGCTAAGCTAGCAGAGGCCGAGAAGATGTACATTCGGGCGCTACAAGGCAAGGAGGAGGCACTTAGACCGGATCACATATCGACACTAGAAACGGTTAATAACCTAGGTAACCTCTACGCAAACCAAGGCAAGCTAGTAGAGGCTGAGAAGATGTACATTCGGGCGCTGGAAGGCAAGGAGGAGGCACTTGGACCGGACCACACATCGACACTAGATACGGTCAATAACCTAGGCCTGCTCTACGCAGACCAAGGCAAGCTGGCAGAGGCCGAGAAGATGTACATTCGGGCGCTACAAGGCTACGACAATGCTCTTAGTCCTGAACTTGCATTGTCTTATCTTCCAGCGGTGAACACTATGTTCGCCTTTGGTGACCTCTTCTCGCAAACTGACCGTAAAGATATGGCAATGGTAATGTATGATCGAGCATTGTCTGGTTACACAACTATCCAAGGGCCTTCGTCCAAATGGTGTAGGGTACTTGAAGATCGACTCCAAGCATTGCAGGTTGCATCTGCGGAGTCGAAAATAGACTCAAATGAGTTTACGGACCCTGGACCAGCAAAGTTGAGGTCTTTTAGGCAGAAACTTGGCACGCTGAGAAAGCGGTTACATATTGGATAAGCCACAAGTGCAAAGGCTTCTGTCTCGCGATTCTACCATTAACTTACACCTGTTGATATAACTAGAGAACAGATCAGATGTATCGTTTTACCCTGGTCTAGACTAGAGCACAGCCCCCCACCGTTTTGAGCTTGAAGAGTATTTCGGAATTGTGCCAGCACCGAGCTTACTTGGAAATTGTGCTAGGTGAAATAGGCATAGCGCAGATGCAGCTATGAGTGTGTCTGTTGCATTACGCCTCGAAAATTCAAAGAGTTGGCCTTGTCTACAGTACAATGTAGTACGGGGTTGAATTTCGAGCACTATATCCTATATGATAAGCAAACCGATAACGGTGACGATCAAGACGTTTAAGTTTCATTCACTATGTCAGGATCCTATAGCCAAAGTATAGGAGATTCATGAGTCATCATAAACAGAACGGCAAACTCAAAGGATAGAGTTTACAATATGAATATATAGCATTCGTCTTGTGACAATGTGCGTCTCTTCCCCCGGGGAAGCATGGTACGACGGATCGGTGGGGCAAAATAATAGCACAGGGTGGGCGGTAGAATGACCTGCAACTCTAGAGATTGCGATCGGCGATCATTCGCCCGCAACGATATCGAAGCTTTTGTGACCCGTCGTTAAAGATACATTGTTCTGAATTGACATTTGTCTGGCCACTCTAAGTAGCCCAAAGAAAAGAAAACTCTTGGCTGAGAAAAAACACTAGCCTCGGGCCAGTTGGACATACAGTGATGTGACCACGATATCCATCGAGCGCAAATGCTTCATTAGTTACCATTTCTGCGACTATGAAAGTGATGCTTGATAAGGTTTGGACCAACTAGGATAAACATATGACATCCTCCTCGACTTGCACATCTCGCGTCCAATAGTGTTGGTTGTCGGTTTTACCCGGAACTCCACCCACCAATTTTATTGCACTAGAGCCGATTTCCACTATCTACTGAGAAGTTTAATCAATGCATATGTGAACATTTCCAAGAGAACATGACTACATAAATACTTACACACATGATCACCAATTGAAACAACTTCAAAACATGTCGACTTTACAAGAATTAACCTGTTACAAGAACCCTATCATCCCTGGCTTCAATCCTGACCCGTCTATCACTAGCCACAATGGTGATTTCTGGCTCGTGACTTCATCTTTCGAATACTTCCCCGGCATCCCTATCTATCATAGCCGGGACCTCATCAAATGGGAGCTAATCGGCCATGCGCTTACACGAAAGAGTCAGCTTGATATCCGCACTCCTGAGCCTGGTGGTGGAATATGGGCTCCTACGATAAGGCTGAGGGATGGCGTGTTCTATATCACGGCTGCTTGTTTTGATCGATATAGACCACAAGAGGATGACAGGGTTCCGCCACATGGGTTTTATGTCAAGACACCGAACATCTGGGATTCAACGTCATGGTCAGATCCTATATTCTTTTCGCAGGTTGGCTTCGACCAAGATGTGTGTGTTATGACTTCCATCTCGATTATCCCATTATCACTTTTCTTCGATAAAGTTGCTAATAAACCTATCACAGCTCTTTTGGGATGACGATGGTACGGTCTATCTCTCGACAACGTATCGGAAACTCAGTCACATACCAGGCTCTTCGGCCAAGGATTTCGCAGTACATATATGTACCGTAGATATGGTCACCGGAAACTCTACTTCTGCACCAAGATTAATAAGAGAGTCAAACTCTGGGGTTTCAGAGGGATCTCACATTTTTCGTCGGGGAAGGTATTGCTATCTATTTACCGCTGAAGGCGGCACTGAATCGGGGCACAGCGAGTGGGTCAGTCGTTCTGAAGGCGGTCCATTTGGTCCATGGGAGCTGGGACCGCAAAATCCGCTTTGGAGAAATGGAGTCGATGATGAAGTCCAAAATACAGGACATGCTGATTTTGTCACGGATTCGAAGGGCAGATGGTGGGGGGTGCTCCTTGGCGTCCGGCCTACTAAGACCGCGAATGGTTGGAGCAATTCGGTTTTTGGTAATAAAAAGTAAACCACCTATGCATATACAACGCTAATGACGTTGTTAAATATATAGGGCGAGAAACATTTCTAGTTCCTGTCACATGGGAGGATGACTGGCCAGTGTTAAACAGGGGACAGAAGGTTACTCTACTTGGATCGGCTCCGGGTCTTTATGAAATAAATCTGCCTATCCAATGGCGAGACGATTTCGATCGAAATGAGCTGCAGCTGGGCTGGTATAGGAAAAGTAAAATATCAGAAACGAGTTGAGGCCATATTCAGTTAGAGCTTACAAAAGTGCAGATACTCCTCGGAAAATTGATTTCTCGATGACGGAGAACCCAGGAGCTCTCCGCCTTTATGGAGCACCATATTCTCTGAGCTCCCCGGCTTGTTCAACCATGTTTCTTCGGAAACAAAAACACCACAAGGTAACCTGGCGGACACAGGTGTCTTTCAACCCGATATCGCCTAACACCGAAGCCGGGGCCGTAGTCTTTTGGAACTATCTTACCTATAGCAGTATTGGAATTCGTCGGTCGCCGTCGGATAGCAGCAGCAGGATAGTGAGGTTCCGCTCAGCAGGTTTGGCTGTGGTTGATTTTGAGTTGCAGTCAGATGATGCTGCGATAGTATTGACGATTGAATGCGGCGAAGCCTATAAATTTGGTTTTAGAGAGGTTGTAGAAGGACATGCAAATGATCTGGAGACTGAAGTGAGATGGATCGGTGAGGTGAGTAATGATACTATGACTGCAAACCCCCCGGTCGGTGCAGCTTTCACTGGGATGATGCTGGGATTATACGCTTTTGGAGATTCAGAACAATGTTTGGTTCCTGCTGATTTCGACTATGCGGAGTTCTACTAGTCACGAAAGTCATTTGGCGTTAGTTTATAGAATGAGAAAAACTTCAATGCACAATTCCTAGATGACCACACCGCCTTGACCTGACTAAGGGCCTCAGGGGGGGGGGGAGCAGAATTGTTGGCTACGTGTTAACTGATGGGGATGATGTGACGAACTGTTTGAAAACCCAACTGCTAGTTCACTAAATTCTGTTCTGTGTGCAGAGCTTGTTAATATATTTCATGAGTATACAAGCCTAGGGTAGTTGTAATTGTTGATTGTCTCCTAATACAATGAGTACCTATGCCCATTTTTTCTATAATACTGACAATATACAATATTCGTTCGCTGCAACCAATCGGATTTTCCCCACCCCTGCGGGCTGAGATATCCAGGTACTGTTTAGTTTAGCGCGGCTTACTTCCTTCACGTCAACATCCCACCAACGACGAAGCATCATTAACCTCTCATCAATCCAATTACTCTGGTCGAGGATAGACGGATAGACTCGGCTATGCAGTTAGATTCCGCTAATCCACCATATTGCAGTTTTCTAGGCCAAAGCTTAACCACTTCGTTCACAAGGCTGCTGGCTGCAACGACATCAGACAACTACCACTTCCAGACTTGCTTAGCATTGCTACCGCACTATATAGCTCGCTACTTGAGCATCAGGTCCAATACTTCATCTCACTTCACGTCGTGAGTTTGCGGAGAATTTAATTCAAAGCAAGCCGTCAACATGGATACCCCGCAGCCTGGAAGACCAAAGCGAATCCTCTCTCTTGGTAAGACAGATAGCTACTATGGAAATTAGAAATCTACTCATCTTTCCTGCAGAAGGAAGTGGGATCTGTGGCCTGTCTACCATCCTCATTCTGAAGCGCCTCATGCGACTCTACAATGAAGGCACTGACGAAGCTGCTGAAAGAACAGGAAAAGAGCCGTGGCAGGTCTTCGATATGATTTGCGGGACTAGTACAGGCGGGTAAGGTCCATGTCATATTCATAAAAATACTACAGATGATTATAGTTAACCCTGCTTTCCTTCAGCATTATCGCAATTATGCTTGGGCGGCTTCAGATGCCACTTGATGAATGCGAAGAGGCTTACCTCTCACTAGTGGAGAAGTTATTCAGCCCTCAGCATTCTAAGCAAAGTCCCCTCAGAGGCTATGGTTACTTCAATGCCAATGGCAAGGTCGACCACAAGAGCTTAGAGGATGCGATACGATTTGAGTTGAAAATGGTTGCCGAAAGAAAGCGACCTGCACGGCAGACAGAAATGCAGGGAGCCTGTAGTGAGTTCGTTGGCAGCAGTAACAAGAGCTCACAACCTCAAAAAGTCAAGAAAACTAGGACAAAACTAGGAAAATGGCTTAAGACATTCTCAAAACAGAAAGCCGAAGGTGCGGAGCTGCAGAACATTTTGCTATGGGACCAAGACAGTGAATGCAATGTGTGCGTCTTCAATTATTGGATTATTACTACTTACTGATGACATGCAAAGTTTTGTATGTACTGTGTGCCAGAAATCTTCAACGCCAACTGCTCTACGTTCGTACCCCGCTGAAGATAATATGGATAGCATCCATAAGATCTGTAAAGTGTGGGAAGCCGTCCGCGCCACAGTAGCTGCCCCCGCTTTTTTCGACCCCATATCGATTGGCAAATACGGCGAGATCTTGATCGATGGAGGCCTAAAGGAGCACAACCCCATCGCCAGAGCGAAATCTGGGGCGAAGTCTGAGGCTTGTAGCGTTTGGATGGGACAAGAGCTGGTTATTACGAGTATAGGCACTGGAACAACTCGTATAGAATGCTTCGAAGGGACTCTGATTAACGTTGCAAACCGCTTGAAGGAAATAGCTACTGATTGGGACGGCACGTGGGACGGCACGTGGGAGACCTTTGCTAGGGATAACAGAGCCATGCTAGATGAAGATTGTTTGTTTCGATTTGCTGCCACGGACCTCGAGGATGTAGCACTAGGTGAAGCGGGGGAAAAGGATGCCATTGCAGATAGAACCAATGGTTACCTTCAGAATTGGTTCACAAAGAAGAAGCTTCGGAACTGCAAAATGGCGTTGTTAGGTCACAGGGTTTCAGGTTGGTATTCTTTCATATCACAATGGATTTATCACCGATTTTGGACTGTGTCTAACTCTTGTATAATAGCAGTCAAACACGCAGAAACGACATCAGACAGGCTTGGTATGGGTCTCTCGAACATCACATTCAAGAGAAATCTGAATTTTGTTCAACGAGACCACATCTTTCAAGAGATCGAAGAGAAGCTATCGTCTAGGGGTCCCTGTCGAAATGTGACTCTATGCGGGTATGACAAATCTGAGATCGCACGTGAGTATGTACTCGGAAGAAGGGAAGAATCACCTGGCTGTTCCATCTTCTGGCTGCCTGCCGACAGCGTTGATACCTTCGAGAGAGCATATTTGCAGGTTGGGAGGCTTCTCAAGATACCAGGCCTTTCTAACAAGGACGCCGATGCGAAGAGTCTGGTTCAAAATAAGCTGAGCGATGAAAGAAGTGGAGAGTGGCTTATCATTGTCGATAACGCAGATGATGCGGAAGTACTGTTTAAACCGATGGGCCCTGGGACGAAAACGCTGTTTGAGTATCTCCCTTCCAGCCTCAAAGGATCAATAATATTCAACACACGAAGACCAGAGGTTGCAGTTAGGCTGGTCCCAACCCGACACAACAGAATTGAAATACCTAAGATGAGTCATTTGGAAGCTACGGAGCTTGTAAGGAAACTGCGTGGCGAAGAATTTGTCCTCGAAAATTCAGAAGCGGTCGACAGAATTCTCATTGAACTTGATTATGACCATGGTATGATTGCCTATTTCATTGCATATAGTGACGTCCTACGTTTATTCCAAATTTAGGCTTGTAGATTACATATCAATGTTTGAGAAGAGAGAAAGCCAAACCATTGAGATTCTGAGCGAGGATTCCAATATAGGTGCAACGATTAGCAGATGAAAAACCTAGTTGCAACAATATAGCTTATCGAGTTCCAGCAAATACAAAAAGATAGTCCCCTTGCTACTCAGTACCTGAAGTGTATGGCATGTGTGCTCCTCGAAAACATACTACAAGTCCTTCTGCCAAATCAAGAGTCTAAAGATAATACTATGAAAGCGATTAGCACTTTGAAAGCCTACTCGTTCCTCAGTAAGCAAGAGAAATTGCAGACATTTGACATGCACCGTTTGGCTCACTGGGTAACACGAAATTGGCTAAAAGACCAAGACAAGCTAGCGTCTCGGACGAAATTCAGTCTCTCGACAATATCAGAAGTTCCTCCGTACGTCGACCACAATGACTATATGATTTGTGTAGAGTATATATAACTATAACAATCTCGATTTTATTCGGTCATCGACAAGCACGCTGCTTCCAGGAGTAAAAGTTCTCCACAGTTCCTGGGTATATCTAGTAATATGGACTTCCATTCTTCATCTAAGCGTTCGGATATACACCAGTCTTTTGGATCATTGCTAGGGAACCGGTGCACTGTACATGAAAGCAGAAAAAATCCAGCTTTACATAAAGTGCTGAGCTGCCGCCTTGCGTTGGTCGAGGGAACCCTGTCGTTTTGCGGAAGCATTTTTGACGTTCCCAGCCCATTCTCCTTTGATCACGGACCTCCACTTTTGCGATAAGGAAGACGGCCACCATTCACCACCCAGCCTCCAATGATCTGTCTCCCTGGGATCACACCAGCGTTAATGTTCGCTTGGTCAGACTTCTAACCTACGGAAGCACGATCGTTGCAGCCCCCCACCATCGCGGCCAACTTGGCTAGAGTGATGATAAGGGTTGGTGGTCGGAACGATGTACGGTCATCACACCATCTTCATCTCCCTTCCATACATGCACGGTGTTTACGATGAGCATCGAGAATGGCACAAGAACCCAGCGCATCGAACCATACTGCTTCCCAAAGCGTCCTGAGTTATGCAGCGGCGGAACCCGAGCATTCTCGTCCAACCAAGCGGGCGAGGGTCGCACTTGCTTGCCAGAGATGCAAGTCACGTAAACAAAAGGTAATTTAGACCCTGGGAACAGCGACATTTCTCCTTGGTTCTAACATCGCCTGACAGTGCGATGGGGCCCACCCGAGCTGCCTGAAGTGTCGAGACCTTGGCATTGTGTGTGAATATATATACCCGTCACGACCTATGCCATTTGGAAAGGATAATTACATCAAAGCCCTTGAAGATCGAGTTGCTGAACTCGAGAGCTATCTGACTAAGGAAGGCCGCGAGGATGTTGGCTCCGATCATTGGCAGTTTATACCCCGGTCGAATGTGTCTGATGATGGCTCCCCTACACCCGCTGAGGTGGGATCTCGAAAGAACCAGAGCAAGACGGCCGTCAGTCGAGCTGAGTCCGGCGCCAGTTCTGAAGAACCCGAAGACGTTGAGACTGGTGAGGTTGATGCCATGATTGGTGTACTCCGCGATCTATCACTGGATGCCAACGGTGGATATATGGGTGCGACAGCGCATATCACCATAGGACGCCTGGTCGGCTCAATCGTGAAAGGGAAGAATTCTGTACGTGCATCTTCGGACATCAGCAGTGTGAAGGAACACTTGAGCCCCAGCACAATTATGGACGACGAAGCGTTCGAATATTATGATTCAGCATTTGCTCGGATTCCCACATACACAGCAGACCAGATGCTCAGTGGGTATATGGATCATATATCTACTGGATTTCCCGTTGTTCATTCGCTGAAGATCAAAGACATCCATTCCAGGCGAGCCATGCTCGACGATGTGTATGAAACATGTATACTCCATCTCGTCTATGCTATCGGTGGCCGCATATTGGAGCTGACCGGAGAGATGGGTTGCTTCTATCCTGAACGGCATCACGCTGCGGCGTTGAAGCTTCTGGATGAGATACTACAGTTCCACGATTCAAGGTCGGTGCAGGCCTTGATGCTCCTGGCTATTTACTGCCTTCGAGCACCGCAGGGACCGGGCGCTTGGACATACGTGGGACTTGCAATACGAATTGCGGTTGACTTAGGTCTCCATCGTCGTACATCAGCGATGAGACAAGTAGGTCTCGATAATGAGTTACGAAAACGTCTCTTCTGGTCATGTTACAACCTGGACCGCCAAGTATCTATCCCGCTCGGAAGACCATTCGCTCTTTCCAATCGAGATATCGATGTTCCGTTCCCACTGGATGTCGATGAGACAACTGAAGATATCGCCGCTCTTGAAGAAGCATCCAAAACTGATTCGACGGCCGCTTGCACCACAAGTACAACACTCTCGCTTTTCATTCATGTCATAAAGCTCAGAATGATAGAGTCCAGTGTACAGCAGACGATATACCGGGTTGATAGCTCTGAGGAAGCTTCAGATGATGAGATTGATATGTTCTCCGCGCAGCTTTCTGAATGGAAGTCCACGATCCCACTAGATGTCCAGACTAAATATCAGCTTGGCCTTGGCCGCGATGCATACGAACAATATGTAAGTTGATTTTGGTACCGTTACACTACGATTAGTTGCTGATGAAGAATGCTATTCTATATAGATGGTACACTATTATCAATGTCTGCGTCTCTTACTATACCCACAAGTAATCCGACCACAAGTAAATCCACGGTATCTCAAGGAATGCGCCGAAGCTTGCGGCGGCATTTGTCGAACCCTCAAGAGTCTCCACCAAGAAACATCGGTTGGATACTCGTTGATGGCATTGCAATCCGTATTCATGGCTGGTAAGAGTTGCTCCATTCCACCCTGCCATCAGTCCGACTGATTGTCTCTAGGTCTAACGCTTATCTACTGCACATGGGTTGACCCTGCTTTGGTATTCAATACTACAACAAGCAACGACATCAGCGCCTGTTCCATTGTCTTATTTGTTATGTAAGTGCCTTTCTCAGAAAAAGCATCTAATGAGAACCTAAACTAACCACTTACAATCATAGTACCGAACGTTGGCGCGGTGCTAGAAAGTATCGCAATGCATTTGAAGTTATCAAGCAAAACGTAATTGATCTTATCGCCCAGGGGAAGCATCAGGGCTCACGACGTCCTATCGTGCCATTCAAGACCGGACTCAAGTCGACACTGCACAGTATGCAAGGCGACGAGGACCAGCAGAATGAATGCACTCGCATTCTCACCGACATGGCTGGGGAACGCATCGCTTTGGAGCCGGAAGCCCTGCTACCCTTTGATAGCCCGGGGAACGGGTCCAGAGGATGGAAGCACCGATCGGGATACGGGCAACAGCCGCCGCGGACGGATTACATCTCGCCGTACCAGCAAATGGACGAGCGTGGCCACATGGGATCAATGACCACAGCAGATGCACAATTTCAAAGAGACAATTTATCTACAGATGACCTTGGTATGGGTGACATGCTGAATCCATCGGGATGGCGTTGATTCGGCTTGTGTCTCGACCTACAGATTTGGTCAAGGCTAGGGAACGGATCAGGATGGGTGGAAGAGGCACTGGCTGCTTCCTTTGGCGTTCATTGCAATAAAGTACCACCGATATATCAGCGATATGGAGCTATACACATCTATCTTAGATCCGCGTCTTTCAGCACTGACAACTCTTCTGCGAATGCCTGAGCGCCAGCAAGCCACCGATAGGAAGAGCAAATGGCTGAGCCGGTTTAGCGAGACGGGCTGATTCTGCGGATGATGCTCCGTAGCCTATGACTCGCAACTCTACTACAACATACCCACTTACCGCCACCCTCCAAAGATGGGGGCTCACTGCCAGCCGGCACCTCTCCCTGGCCATTCCGAAATTACCGACAAGTGACAGTCGCCCGGCGGAAGGGTCGATGTGTAATCCGTTTTCGTGCTCCAGCTACACGAGACTTCACGACGGTACAAGAAGCACGGGCGACTGCAATGGACTAGATCCTGTATACATAACGCTTCAGTCTGGGACTTTTCCATTTTCAATCATACTATACTATCAGATCCTACAATGGCCGCTGCCACCTCTGATGTGGCGAAGACTGCGACACCCGGAGTCCATACGACACGATGGGGCATATTAGGTACAGTCTTGTGCAATCGCGAATATACACGACCAACCATGCTGATCTTGTTTGTCTAAAGCAACTGGCTGGATGGCAGGGGGTAAGGTTCCGTGAGACAGCATCAAGTACGTGTCAGCTAACTCCATCCAGTATTCGTGAAAGACCTATTGGGAGACCCTCTAGTTCGCAAGGTCACTGATGTCCGCCACGAGGTTGTTGCCGTTGCTTCGTCATCCTCCATTGACCGTGCTACCAAGTTTATTGGAGATCACGGGGTGCCCAGCACAGCTAAGGCATATGGGTCGTACGAGGAGCTCGTTAACGGTAACATCACAAATTGTTACACATGTAAGAAATAGCGCTAATCAGCACTTATAGACCCAAATGTCGACATCATATATGTCGCAACCCCTCACTCGCACCATTATCAGAACGCAATGCTAGCCCTGCAAGCCGGCAAGCCCGTCCTCGTAGAGAAAGCCTTTACCACCAACGCCCAGCAAGCCAAAGCCCTCATGGCGACTGCCAAGGAGAAGAACCTCTTCCTCATGGAAGCGATCTGGACGCGCTACATCCCCATTTCCAAGATGGTTCAAGACGTCGTCACCGATGGTACCATCGGCGAAGTCCAGCGCGTTTTCGCCGACATGAGTTTCGGCGAAGACATCGAGAAGCGCTGGGGCACCAAGAAGCGCGAAGTGAACCTCGACTTGGCCGGCGGAGCATTGCTTGATCTGGGCGTCTACGCGCTGACCTGGGTGTTCCAGATCCTGTACCATCTGCAGCCCGAGCCAAGACAAGCCCCCACAGTTCTGTCGACGGTGACCAAGTACGAGTTGACCGGCGCCGACGAGCTGACCTCTATCCTGCTAACGTTCCCGACCTGCCCGGCGTCAAAGGGCTCGACGCGCCGGAACCCCACGCACGGGATCGCGACGTGTGGCATGCGCGCGAGTTCGGATCCAGACGGCAAAGGCAGTACAGGTGCCTCGATCAAGATCCAGGGCACGAAGGGCGAGATCCAGGTCTTTGGCCCGCCGTTCCGGCCGACGCGCTTCCGCTTGATTCCCAAGCTGGAGACCACGACCGGCGAGCCGGTGGGACGCTTGACGGAGGTGGAGGACGTGGAGATTGTGATCCCCGGACCGGGGCTGGAGAAAGGCGGGCATGGGATGTTTTGGGAAGCGGATGAGGCGGCGCGTTGTTTGCGAGATGGGAAGTTGGAGAGTTCGGTGATGGACTGGGAGGAGGTTGTGGCTGTTATGGAGGTGATGGATAAGGTGCGGGAGCAGAATGGTATTGTATATCCGCAGGCTATTGAGACGACCGAGTTTCCTATAAAGTTGCCTAGTTAGAAGAAGTGCTGGAAATATCATGAAGTTAAGATACACTGGTTTCTATTCAAGTTTATCGTGACGTTATGCCCAAGAGGAGAAGAACAGGGTAGTGTTTGGAATGAAAAGATCTTTACTTATGAAGACTTGAGAGCTTGCAGATCTTAGACTTCATTTAAGCAGGAGCTAATAGGAGTGGTTACTATTAGTACTATCTCTCTGTTACGTCTTTTAGCTGGGAAGGGAAGGAAAGAAGATGGAAATGTTACTAGATCAGAAATTCAATGGCTAAATTCATGAATGCTTGTCTGTGCATATGACTGTAAAACTAACCTCGCTCAGTGCTAAGAATCGAAAATGGTATATACCTCTGCTTTACCAACGGCACACCAATACAGCAGTTGAAATCTGGACCCCGGAATCTCTCAGTAGACTCTAATTCCAAACCCTTTCATCCACATCAAGCAGCATACGCCACTTGTTTCTGAACCACGGCGCAGCCTCCCAACTCCGGATATCCCACGGTTGGCCCAGCCCCGCACCAGCTCGCCTCGAGCCCGTGGTATAGCTCACACAACTCCAAAGACCCAGCCCATTCATCTGAACAATATCACTCTTCAGATCCCACAGATCTAACAGGTGCGGCCGTGTTGCTGCCAAGGTGATGGCGCGTGCCCGGAAAGACGGGATTGGAATGAGATCCATAAACGTTGGGTGCAGATAGAGGATTTGTGGTAGCGTAGGTCTGAGATGGATCGGGGTCGAAGGCTTAGTAGCCATTGCGAGAAGCGTTGTGGGATCATCGGCGGGGGTGACGGATCGGTAGAATGGCGAGGGCTTGATGCCTTGCACCATCATGGAATCTGTGTCCTCGATCAGAAATCCCATGCTCCTGGCATTGTGAATACATGCGAGAACAAAGTTGGGTTGGGAGAGTTGAAAGTTATTCATCCATGGGTTGGGGAGGCAGGATGATGATATTATGTTCGGTGATGCGGGTGTGGATTGACGGCCACGAAGCAGCATTTCATGTCTAGGAGTATTAACTCTTGCGACGTCAAGACTTTGCTTGCTGGTTTCTTGAATTGGTATGTCTTGAATATAATGAAGATGAGGCTGAGATGCAATCGAAGTATTGGATAGCGACGTTGATGAGGGAAGAGACTCGTCCTGAATTAGAGGCCATTCACTCGTTGCGGTGTGGAGTTCTAGACTTAAAAATGCCAGAGGACTTAAAGATATTATTTCTCCATCTGGAATATCAGTGACCTCGTTGATCGGAAATGGAGTAGAGACCAAGTCTTCACCAAGACTAGGATATGCAGTTTCGAAATCAGGAGGAATGCATGTGGAGCTAGGCTCAACGGCTAAATACGGTATACCTATAGTGGACGGCGAATGAAATAATGTCTCAGTAAAATTCTCCAGGTGGTTGGTAGACCCAAAGCTGTCTTGTATCAAGCAGCTCGAGTCAAGTGGCGGCGGGCGTAATTCAGTTTGCGCAGTAGCAACATGTTCTTGAGAGGGAAGAATGCTGTCTGGCTCCTGAATCAGGGCTGGTTCAATAAGCGGTATTGGTGATCTATTTGTTGGACTTCCTGCTTGATCATTTGTAATTGTTGCAGGTTCTAATGTACGGCTTTCCGGCCGAGGGCGCAATTCCTGCTTTGGGACTGAGGAGCGTATGTATCGGTGTGGCAAGCCCAGAAGACGCTGTGCTCTCTGCTTTTGGCCTAGCCATTGATTAATTGAGAGAAAATCCATAAAGTCTGCACGTACGATATGTTCTCTGATTGACACGATTCTGCTCACGGCGAGCCTCCGTCAGGGTACGCTTCCCCGATTTGCTCGGGCATCCCGGATCGGTAGCCGTTGTCGAGCAAATTAGTGGACTTGGATTGGCACTTGTGCCCATCGTTTGATGATTACCCTGTCCGACCGACTATATGTATGTAGGAGATGATTGAAATCAACTGTTGGCATGTGCAGCAATCTTGGCGTCCTCGTAATGTCGCAAGAAGGATTACTCTTTGGCTCCGGTATTTACGACGTCTATCTCCGAACTGGTGAATTGACGGTCTAGGACTTTATCAGTTGATCTAAGGCAGACCACAGAGCAGAGTTGCGTATTTTCCTCGGTACTCAAGGGCCCCATGCTGCTGAGAAGTGGCTTACCCACAACCGTTGCGTTTCTTTCTCCACAGTAGCTGACTAAGATACCTACCCACATTGAACGCCAAAGACTGGGTAATCCATCCTCACAGGGTGTTCCGACTATTCTCTCTTGGCGGCAAGGCTCACTCCACGATGTTATCTTGCACGAGTAGACGGTAAGCCAAAACTCCATCATGGTAACCTATCTGGACTACAATGTAATTGAGAGAAAGTATATAAACGAGGCTACGAGTAGTACTCTAGTAATCTTGTCTCCATCGCTCTTGACCCAAGCGTTTGTATTTTCTTGCTTCCTGTCGCTTGCACCCTTCGCATATCATGGCCGCATCAAACCAGAAGACCATTGTTGTTATTGGCGCCACGGGCAACCAAGGTGGCTCCGTCGCCCGGACATTCCTCGGCCTTCCCCACTGGAAGGTTCGCGCCGTAACCCGCAACCCTTCCTCTCCAGCCGCTCAAACGTTGGCCTCGAGCGGTGCGGAAGTCGTCCAGGGAGACCTCTCTGATATTGGTTCCCTGTCCCCCGCATTTCAAGATGCAAATGCCATCTTTCTCAACACGGACTTCTGGGAGACGTACAAGGCCCTCGCAGCCAAATTGATGGCAGATGGGGCGAAGCTGGAAGGACAACCTGACCCCAGCGAGATTGCGTTGCAGACCGAGGTCTCATATGGAAAGAATGCTGCCCAAGCAGCCGCTCGCGTGCCGACTCTGGAACGCCTGGTCTACTCAGCCTTCCCGTCGATGAAGAAGCTGACGGGCGGAAAGTATCACTCGAATCACTGGGAATCCAAAGCTGCTGTTGCCGAATACATTGAGACTGAGCTTCCCGATCTGGCCAAGAAAACATCTTATGTCTACCTCGGCGCGTACAATACCAATGCGTTTCTTGCGCCGACCCTGGATCCGTCGGACGGCCAGTACAAATACATCACGCCACTGGCGACGACCTCCAGGATGCCCATCATTGATCCGACGAAAACCACTGGCGTCTTAGTGCGGGCTCTGGTTGAAGACGAGGAAGCAGGCATGAAGCTGTTCGCGTACGACACCGATAGCTACTTGACCGTACAAGAGATCTGTGATATCTGGTCTAGGGCTAGTGGCCGGGAAGCGAGCATAGTGAATGCAACGGTCCAGTTTTTGCACGAGAAGTTTGGCGTGCCGATGGAAGTACTCGAGGCAGTGCCCGCCCTGAACGAATTTGGCTATACGGGGTCTCTAAAATTTACCGAACCAAGTGACCTGAAGACAAAAGTGAAGAGCACGCCTTATGAGGAGTGGATGAAGGGCAGAGACTGGAATGCAATCTTGAAGGCGAAGTAGCGTTTCGCGGCCGAGGGGGTATGGGCATGTACCTATGGACAGCGCTGCAAAGCCATACGGTCTCGTGACCTGCCGGCGACCCGTAAGATATCAAGTATATGCATACGATACGATGTTTAAAGGCTATTTCCCGTCTAAATTGCCGGCCTGACTCACAGCTGCTTCTTTTCTGACAGTGGGACTGACCTTGCATACATTCGGTGTTAAGCTGGCGTAGATACGATTGTGATTTGTAAGGCACTTCTTTCTCGGAGTTAGTTGCTTGGCACACGTGCACGACCCCAAAGCATGCTCTTCGGGCACGATATATATGTATCTCCGTACGATCACCTCAGAACGCAATTGCACCAGGTCTTCACTATCATACCGTTTTGATCATCCGTATCAAACTCTCAATCAAATCGACTACAATGGCTCGTACTCTTGTTACTGGTAAGTCCTCGCCAATTTGGAAGATCGCATGTTCTAATCCCGCGGCATTGCAGGGGGCAGTGGGTTTATTGCAACCCATGTCATTGACGTGCTGCTCAAGGCTGGCCACTCCGTCGTTACGACAGTGAGGACGCCACAGAAGGGCCAGAACATCCGAGACATGCATCCCGGTGTTCCTCAGAGCAAGCTGGATTTTGTGATCGTGGAGGATATTGCGCAGCCAGATGGTGCGTATAAGTTGCTATGTCCATTGGCATCTATTTCCAGCCCAACTTGGACTCCATCTGACTGAACAATGCGTAGCCTTTGACCAGGCGGTTGTGTCGGATCCCCCCTTTGAATACGTATTCCATACCGCAAGCCCCTTCCATTACAAGTACAAGGATGCAGAAAAGGAATTACTGCAGCCAGGTAAGTCTTCCATGGCTCAAATTACACATAGAACATCAATGCTCACTTCCCAATAGCTATCATTGGTACCACTAGTATACTCCACGCCATCAAAAAGAGCGCTCCATCCGTGAAGCGTGTTGTAGTTACTTCGTCGGTGGCTGCTGTGAGAAGCAAGGAGAAGAACGTCGGTGGCTACGTATATACAGAGGTAGGTGACATTCCCAAAATATAGCTTTGTTCATCTGTTGACGAGAAACAGGCCGACTGGTGTTCCGTGACCGCTGAAGATGTCAAAAAAGACTCTTCCATGGGGTACGTGGCCAGCAAGACCCTTGCTGAACAAGCAGCATGGAAATACATGAAAGACGAAAAGCCAAGCTTTACGCTCTCGGTCGTAGGTCACCAACGGCTCAATCTTCTCAGGCTCGCATTTTAACAACCCTCGCAGATCAATCCAACCCTAGTATTTGGCCCCGTCGCACCTCACTCGAGCCTTTCATCCATCAACACCTCCAACGAGCGCGTGTACAGCATCATGACCGGTGGAGCCAAGTCCGGCTGCCCTCCTACGGGAACCAACGCGCTCTACGTGGATGTCCGCGATGTTGCGATCGCACATGTGGCCGCGGCCGAGAAGCCCGAGGCGGCCGGGAAGCGGTTCCTCTTGATTGGCGGCCATTTCACTAACAAGCAGATTGTGGAGATCATTGCTGAGTCTTTCCCCAGTTTGAAGGAGAACCTGCCCACCGGCGAAGCGCTGGAGAAGGGTGGCGAGGCAAGTATTGTTGGGGATTACACTTTCAGTAATGCCCAGACGAGAGAGGTGCTCGGGATTGAGTTTACGAGCTTGAAGCAGAGCATCGTTGATACGGCAAAGAGTTTGCAGGCACTGGAGCAAAGTGCTTAGTCAAATTGTGAGATACCTTAGACCGCTAGAGGATTCCATGTAGCTGGCTTATAGACGGTCAATTGCATTCCTGTCAAGAAAAAGAATACGAAATTGAATTCAGCCACTGATCAAGGTAGAGTTGAGCATAATGATTATTCTCGTTTTGCAAACTAGTGAAGATCCTAAGGATACCTGTGGACCGTTCAATTTATATCATGAGAGAGTATGTACAGATGCTAAGCTTCGCTATGCCATGCCCACAATACATAAGACAGCGTTGAAGCTAGCATTCAATGGCCCGACCTACACGGCACGTCGTTTCTCCGCTTCAGATTAAAGCTAGCAGCGACGTCGAGACAACGGCGAGGGCCAACAAAGCCTTCGTATTCAAACTCTGCCGATGCGAAGTCCCGGTCCCCGTTTTCTGAGCGGCCGCGGCCACCAGTGAACCGGTGGACGTGTCCGTCGGAGCCAGACTCCCCGAAGTGATCGACATACCCGCCAGCAGACTCGCACACAAATACCCCGAGCTACAAGTCGCCGAGGTTTGGGTCGCAGCTGTCGGCGCGGTGGTAGTGGTCGGCACCGTGACGGAGGCCGTTGTAGCTCGGGAGGTGGTGACGGTCCCGTCCGTCACCTGCGACTCGGTAAAGAAATGTGAGAACAATGTCTGCTGCCCCGTCTGCATGGAAAAGGCCGCTTCGGCAGCGGTGGTGCCGGCGCTCTGGAAGGGAAGGGAGACGGTGGACACGGCGTCGAAGATGCTCCAGCTGCTCCCGGAGCCTTGGATGGTGCCATTGAGCTCCTGCAGGTAGCAGAAGGTAAACTCCTGGGCGATCTTGATGTCGGCGTTGTAGGAACACCGCTCTTCAATGCTCGAGTTGAAGAAGTGCGTGTAGTTGCGCGAGTTCGCGGTGCATTGGTTGATCTGCGTGGTGCAGAACTTGTTGGGCGGGAGGGCGGTGCTCCCCAGGCAGTAGCTGGTTATACACGGGCCGGTGATGTTGGCGGGCGCCAGGTCTTGATATGCCATGGTCGGCGGGGGTGGGCTCCGGGTTGAGGACGGGGGGTCGACGTTCTCGTGCTCGTCATTCGAGGGTATGCTCTCCAGAATCCCAGCTACGTTGCAGGAAGGACAGTGGCCTCCTTATGCCAATTGTTCGAGTCGGCGGGCATTGACTAGCTCTCGAAAAGCAGATTGGGGTGTACGTCGGCTCGGGGCGGCGGGGAGCTCGTCGACGTGATGCTTGTAGATGCGTCCTGATATATGTAAGGTAGGTACGCATCTTCCCCAGCCGCCAACGCGACGTTGTCTAGAATATATCTGACGTTGACGTGCTAATGTTAGGTCAGTTTCAGAGCGGCATCAAAGCGCGACTGCCAACACCAGATGTGAATCCGTAACGCGGGCCACGACTTTGCGGGTCTTGTCATCGCACGGCGGTTTGGGACGGGAGCTAGAATCCCATCACGTGGCCCGGTTTCCTAGAGTTGTCGTCGCAGGAATGATCAATATATCTGCTGTGCAGCTCAAACATTGCTCGCTCGGGTGACTCAATGTCTTTGATTGAAGCTCCAAGTTCACTCCGAAACTCAATCCCGAGGATCTTCGTTTTTGCTTTAGTACCTAACCCGCTTATATAGGCTGTTCCTAGATGGTGAGTCTGACGCTGGGAGCATCATCTGAATGGCCTGTGACCTGGTTCGGCGCGGTGCTACAAGCGCAATCAGGTTTGATTATTATCAAGGACCACAGGGGACAGTATATCAGCAACGTGGTTTTAAATGGCTAAAACTAATAACTTTTGATTGGTTAGTTCAATTAGTTATTTGACCTGTTGTATTAGACATCACTATAACGGCAGTTCAAACCTGTTTGATCCTAAGGACACAAACAAGATCTTGGCAATAAGCAGCACAAGATAGCCTGACGTCTTACCACAAGACACTCAGAGTCCGCGACAGTGCAAATGCAAAACAATCATCTTCTGACATACTGCCCATTTCCCTATGGGTGCCTGTGAGTATGTACCTGCTCATCCGAGTTTGATCTACCGTCGGCATCATGCTGATCGACCCGACTCTTATCGCACCCAAAACATTCGTCATATCCGACGGGTAGGGCTCCACCAGCGCATCATTCAACGATCGAACTCAAGCCTTCAGGCATTTGAGTGTAGCGAACCCCCCAGCATCTTACAACAACTGCGAGAAACTAGTCGGGAACGACTATCACAACGTGGATATTGGGCAATCATGAAGAACGCCACTCAACCACAGCCAAGAGACTAAGTAGATCTCGTGTGAGGGTGCAAGCTTAACGTACGCCTAAACGCTTGGCAAATATACAGCAGAGCGCGGCATCCTTTGCTACGGGCAGGAAAGCTTTAGAGACCCTTCTCACTGGACTTATTTACCAACTTAATATCATCCTAACTAAGTGGTTGTTTGAAGGTACTACTTAACCAGAAAGTCTTGTTCTTTACCAATCAGACCCCTCTGAATAGTCTTATTTCATCTACGCAAGGAGACTTTCAGTAACTTAAATCAAACATAAAATAGCCTTCTAGTAGTCTAAACTTGCACTTCTTATCGTCGATACATAGCAACTATCCTCTCCTTTGATCCCACCACTTGTCTATTTCAATAATTTGTATTTAAAACTACTGATTGCACTGGACACTATTGATAACGTCATTATATTGGAGAATGAATGTAGCATTGTCGCTTTGTAGCGTTTTATAGCCCCCTCCAGGATTGCATCCTGTAGTCAGATATACATCACAGTTAGATATCGTAAGACCTAACTTCATGCTCGATGCCTTGTTCGCAAAGGTCGTAAGGTTCAAACAGCTGGTGGTGTTGATGGCGAAGCTTTCACCGAGAAAGCCCCCATCAGCATAAAGAATTGCCAGAGCCGTCGCGGTCGGTGTTGCAGTCGCAGAGGCTATGCATGTGGATACAGTGGTTGTGATGAAGGTTGTTGTGTGAGGGGTTCGCGGTGCTGCACTCTTTCTTGAGCCTACTACACCCCCAACGACAGCAGCAATGACTACCAGGGCCGTGACACCGCCGATGATAAGCCATTTACGTGTCCATATACTCTTTGATCCAGCACCCGCGCCCAAATATTCTGGATTTTCTTTGCTCGAAAGCTCGTCCGCATGGTTCGTCGGAACCGCAATCATCCCATCCGTATATCTCGCAAGTTTGTTTGGATCGGCGGGAGGTGCCAGTTCGATACCATCTTCGGCTATTGGTCCAGTGCTTCCTTGTTCGAACATACTGTGCTGGTTTGAATGATCCATATATGTGACTTGCGATGAAATATGCACGACTTCCCTTGGTCGGGCTATTAAAGAAAGACGAGAGATTGAGAAGCTACGTCGTCAACGATCAAAACGGTAGGTAGTTGCTTACCTTTTTATTCTCAGAGACGAGCGAAGTAAAAAGCAGTATTATATATTGCAAAGTGAGAAGCAGTCGGTACAATGCCAGAATAGTATAAGAAGACCCCAATGCTGTGCTTTCCGGGACCGGCATCTTTGTGCGCCACTAACATTCAGCTGACTACAACAGACCGTTGTGCTAGCAGCTATAAAGCTTTACCCAATAAATGCCTATTGGAATGGTCGGAGCATTCGGATAGAAGACTATAAGTGTAGTATAAATAACCTCGTGCAGCGACTTATTTGTCCGTTATTGTTCACCATGGCTTTACTTTGACCAGCATGCAACAAGAACCCTACGACCCCCGTAAATCATACCTAAAGCTTCTTAGCGCCCTAAAAAGATGCCCTCGCTACCGGGTTACCGCATAGTGCTGACAACTTGCTGACCACCTATTCACCACCTATTTACTTCGCCACTCATAGTCCGATTGCTTTTTAAAGTCGCGTTTAAAAACTGCGCCTGCGCTCTTACTTGCTGCGGCGAACACGCAAATAGGCTACAAGTAGCTTTACCGACCATCTCTCATTTGATGGCTCGGAGGGTAGGTATGGGCGCTTTATTGACCGATTCAATCCTGGCCGCAGAGAAGTCACTGAGCTCATGAAAACCACGAGGCGGGAGCTAAGTTTCCTATCCATCCCACTGGCTCAAGAGCCCCAATCTAATTTGACACCAAGCTTGCGCGACAGCTTAAGGGCGTTTGTTGTTCATCCGAACGTAGAGTTTTTGAAAAATTCCCCATGCGGAGAATTATTGAAGAATGGGCAGCAGTTTGAGGCTTTTTCGTAAAGCGATGTCTGAGCTAGTGTCCCCTGTCTCCATCCCTTCTGCCCCAGCACATCTCTCTAGTGCCTTCAGGCAACCACAAGCCCTGTCCAGTTCTCTCATACAGTCTCAGAACATTAGGCCTTTCCTCCATCTTGCAAACCAGCATTAACTTCCCAACCTTTGAGCCTCTCGCAACTTTTTTGATTTCTCCAATGAGACCCACCAATGAACTCAATTGTCCCTGGTTCTGATACTGCCAAATTGGAAAATGATCTCTCATCTCGATTTTTTCCGGCTCGACTTCTACCAATCCTTTCTTGTGTCGGCCAACAAACAGGTGCTGAGTTTGCGAGATCCAGAGTTGTGGTATAATTTCCTGCATCCTGAGGTTTCCGGAGCAGGACTTTAACTCGAGAATGTCGTCATCGCTCACCATACAACCCCGCTCAATGACTTGAACTTCGGTCGCCGGAATTGAGTCCTGGATTTGTAGAAGCGAGAGGGCTCCGATTTCATCCATTATCGCAGGTGAACCATCAACGGTCTTGGTGAGGATCCGGTCATCAACATCAGGATCATTGCTGATATATCCATCTGCTTCGAATCTTACAAGACATTCGATGCCGCCTAGACTATACCATATAATGCGGTGATGCCCAGAGCTTTCTTGTAGAGCCGTGTTAAATTCCAAAAACGCCTTTTCAAATTCATGGCCATACCCAGAATCACGAGATCCAGTGATAATTTGAACCCGATTCTCCTCCCACCGTGTAAAGAACATAGTATCTTCAACAATATCTACATCGATGCGCCAGCTCTGTGGGACTTTCCCAGAAACAAACCGTAATAACTTACGAAGGCTATTGCGGTCGGTTATCAACTCGATTGGTGTCATATCAAAACTGGGGTTCATCCTAAGGAGCGCTTTGAAGAAAGGATCAAAAGAAGCCGAAGGGATACGATGACTGTTTTGGTCTATGATAGCTTGTCCATTGTCCTTGGGGACCATATATGGGAGATCCGGAGGGCTCCATTTTGCAGGGCATCCTTGTTGGTGACGTTAATCCGAATGAAGGGCTCTGAAGACAAGAACCACCTACCAGGAACAAAGATTTCGGGATTATCTGAATTCTTCCAATTATATGATGCGACAAAACTTGGGCTTTCAATTTTGACCGACTCCTTTGGGCGTGGAAGATTGGATGGGTAGAGCTCACTGAACAATCTTCCGGAACTCCGCATCAGTGCACGGTTTGTGGAAAACTGTTTCGTCTGTTTCTTTTCGTTGACAGATCGAGAGGCTCTCGGTGTGATAGGTGCTATTACAAGACATTAAATCCCAATCGCAGGCAGTAAACTAGTAGTAGAAAGAAGTGGGCGAGACTTGCTCGAGGATGTTGCAGTTAACTTCGGGTGAGAATATCGACACTTCTCTCCATATTGGCAGCTTCCTTTGAGCCACCCTCTGCATATAGGAGAGTCAGATGCCATGACATTCAAAAAGGAAACAGGGTAACGTTAAAAGTCCCAATACTTAGTAAATGAAGACATGTGCTAAACACGGAAAATTGAGTGTTCTGAAAGTTCATAGCGGGGCCTATTCTAAGGTCTATATAACAAGACTCACTGATCGCACGGAGAGATAAGGATGGATTGATGGCTTTATTATTAAAAGAGTTAAGTAAAATTGAAGACTTGAGATTCGCTGCTTTTATGCGTCTGCATATATTCTCCATCGTGGCCAAAGTATATCTGGCGGATGTGCAACTGATAACAACAACAACGTATTGTTGGCTGAATCGAAGGTCGGCATTCTGCGCTATCCATTTTTGATGATTACTTTTGAGTTATGCGGCAATACTACGATCTGGGGCGTTATTGGGTTGGACACCCACACAAATTCTGCAGTTATGTGCTACGGGGAACAGCACATGCTAAGGCCTAGGCTAAAGCATATTGAGCGGTGAAAGGCAAAGGATAAGCTATACCAGCTCGGATTCTCCTTTGAAATCCATTGAAACATGATCTTTAATATTTGTTTTTAACGGCGTACGCTTTGAAGGACAGATCATATAGCATGCAATGATAGGCATACGCAGTGTGTCGGCACTGGAGTACAACTTGTCAGATATCAAAAAAGTTGTCAGCCGGAGAAGGGGTATCACAAAGGTGCTAACAGTTTCTGATCGTAAGATCCTGTATCGCTGTTCTTACTCGATTCTAACACATCTACCCTCATCGAGACGACGTTACATTTATTTTTACACATCCTCTTCTACCCGTTTAGTATTCTCACCATACTTGTTTCACGCTTCCAGAAAATGCGCCTGTCAGCCTTCGATGCAGCCATATAGTTTTATGTCTGACCGTGAGGGGAGGGGATGTTCAGACGACACTGCGACACCAACTCTAGGCGGATGCCTGTAGTAGAGCACAGATGATGAAACAGCTCCCGAGATGTTTGGCGGAACGAGGTAGATATCCCTCTCTGACTTACTTCGCGGCCTCTAACTTACAATTCTTTACGCCAACTCGTACGTTGAGATCACAACTGACTTCTAGAAGTAAGCCATGAGTAAGGAGTATCATCCCCAAAGACCTTCAAAGCCAGTCACCACTACATGAAGCGGCGACCGTTACATACTTTACAGCGAGTCTACCACAGAGCTAATCTGCAAGGCAACGGATGTCCAGTACCGCGGCATCCAATCTAGGCGGTCCATTATGGAGACGCGGGGTTTATATGGTTGCAGCTATGGTACGTGCGGATCTCTCGATTTCGGGGCTTCGGAGTTAGCTCCACGACAGAAGGCTTATATCATGAACGCATCTGAGCAATCGCTCTTCGAGCCTACGCCTGCGCATAAGCGGGGGCTAGCCGTTTGTATTAGATGTCCCTCATGATCTAGTGATGAATGAGATTGTCGATCTGAGCCTGCTTTCATCTGGCATGGTTCGATGGCGCGTTTGGTTTTGACAATGGGGATGAGAGCGTTGGGACTTTACTATATTCATCTCGCTTGAACCTGGTGGGAGATAAACATTCTGAACAATGTGTTTCTTGAACATTGTGATATTATGATCTCCACCTAGATTAAAGCGCATGCGAAAATCAATTCCACCGATTGTTGATAGTTAGCCCTGTGGCTTTATGGCGTGGAGTTTCTCCATCAATGAACAAAAGTAAGCTTATAAATCAATTTAAAGTTTCAAAATCAGATGATGTGGATTTAGGGATACCTTGATGGTTCTTCCTTGTTCGTAGTTTTACTCGATGAAGGAGCAATCAATAGGATTTGAAGCAAGAGCGAGAAGACATGGAATTGGGCCACTGGTATTTCCTAGGATTCTTTTTCCTCGGAACATATGCTATCTGTTGATAAGAAAGTCGGTCTGGGGCAGCCTATTTGAGTATTCTTAATATATTTGAATGGTTTCAATTGGTCAGTCAAAGCTAAATATTGTTGTTATCAGGTCATTCTTTCAAACCTCCCCGTTATGCTACCAATCATGCGGAAAGTGTTCGTGGATGAGACGAAAGTCGCTAGCGGACATCATTTGAAGGGTATGAGTTGAGTGTAAGCACTTTGGAAAAGAATTCCTAGGGGTAGTAATAGCGAGGACGTAAAACTTATACATTGTTGTTTTTCTTTTGATGTGATGGTGGAATCGATTGCGACACGTCATGTTCCAGCAGTGGTATATTGAGAACCACAGGTATCATCTGCTTCTTCAACGATATCATATAAAATGTTGACTTACTAGGATCTATATCTAAGTCAGATATCACCATCAGGAAGATCACTCTTAGATCCCTGTCTCTCTGTCCCCCTCATTCTGACCATGTGTTGTTTCCGGAGTAGGAACCTAGCCCACCTTGCCTCAAGTTTTATTTTCATATGTTTACTATATTAGTCAATTTCCGTGTCCGTAAGTACTACTCCTATAAAGACATTGAAATGAAAAGGGGCAATGGGAATCCTCCAATTCAGTATAACGCTATAAGCAATACAGGGCAAGTATGTGCCTCTCTTACACTGCATATTTCAAGAATTTGGGCGGGAGGATGGCTTCGACTAAGCTTTCTCGCCGGCTAATGGCTCCGGGATCTTCGGCCATGATGTGTTCTGTTGACGTGTGCTGCCTATACTGCAGCCTCCCAACACTTAAAGCACCCTCAAGGTACTGTCTATCACCATGTCTAGGCTGTATAACCCACCCGTTTTATTGTTCATGGAAGATTGACAAATTTCCTCGAAATAAAACAGTGCGGAAAAGCTTCACGCCTCTTTATTCTACCGCGCAGGTCTTACGCGAAGGCAAAGTGTCCGTTTTGCTGCGTAGACTGCTAATGCTCACTAGCCATTTCCAGAGCAGCTGCTAGAGACTTTCCGCAGCAACATCACACATCACACGAACTGCGCCGTATGATTGCATCGGGAGAAGTTGTCCCTGATATCGCGTGTTTCAAGGGACGGCGGTAACATTCTAGGATGGTTGTGCCGTAGCCAAGAAAGCCTGCAATTGCAGACTGCTATTCCCCGCATGTGTATCCAAAGAGCTTCATTGGACTGATAAATGAACGGTTCTGGGGCAACTTATTCCAGTCGTATTTGGGGACCAGTAACAGATTGGAGGATACTTCCAGGGATGCCAGGACCAGCCTGTTTGAGGCAGATCCTTTATACCGGAAACCGTCAATTATGGATGCCTCTAGGCTCAAATAGTGGCGGTGGCACGACACGGGTCAGCTCCCTTCAGCTTCATTCCTCACCATCGACCGATATTGGGCAATGAGCAAGGGCTCTATTGGGCAATGGCCTGGGTGGTACAGGGCAAAGGCACAGATATTCGTTCTTTGCTGACGTTAACCCACTTATCAGGCCACAGAAGCGTGCGTAATTGTAGCGGCCAAATTCTGCCCGAGAAGAGGAGCAAAACAGAGGGCCCAGCCGAAGTTCCAGAAGCTTTAATGACTATACCTCGGATCAGACTTGGCCTTCCATGCCTTGATCCGTTCTCCCCTGCCAATAATGTGCCCCAAAGGCTAGCCTTCGTGCAGGGTAGCAGTTGGTACCGATGGGTACGACTTGTTTTGAGCTGATCTCCCGGTCGAGCAAACGTTCAGTTGGCTTGCTGGTCCTCATTTCGTACCAAGAAGTCACGGAATGCAATGTGGCAAATGTTCTCCGCTCCGCCGAACTGGCCAGGTTTCGAAGACACGTATGGGTACATCACAACTGCATTCGTTCCCTTTCGCCGGCAATATAGAAAGGTATACTGCGATGTATTGGAAGATTGGATCGCCACAGTGCCCGATGCTGCACTGACCAGTATGCCTCGAGACCTTGTGGATTCGCGCTATTTCTCTTACCAGTAGCCCCGATGGGAAGATATATAACTGCGGTGATGTGAATGACGCAACAGCTAAAAAATGGCCCGATTTTACCGACGACTATGTCTTCTCCAATTCTTTATTGTCATGGTGATACGAATATGGCAAGAAACGCACCCCAAAAGGCGAAATGTGGTGCGGCCGCTTCTCCCCCCGAGAGTTCGGGTATACAACAAGCGACGACGTTTCGCTCGTACGGGACAGACGGATGCTGAATTTCTACAGATTGTCGTGCTATAGCGGAGTTCTTCGCTATAGCTTTTATTGTGGCTCCATCTTCCTCACAAAACGGTAGAGTCTTGAGTACAACGTGGGCCGCAATACTGGGTGGCTGGAAACGACAATGGTTCTCGATCGCCTCATGCCTCATTGCCGCAGCCCCTGCAAGCCAGTCCCTCCTCTTAGTGCAATGACGCCTTTAGATCTGGAGCCGGAGGAGATCAGTCCGATATGCCGGCCTGATGCACAGGTTCTGACTGTGCTTCGATGCAGAATACTAGGTCGGATGCATAACCAAGTGTGTAGACGATTGCCCTCTTGCGACAGAATAGCCACACCCACGGCAGTCATGGCAATGGTATAAAGACGTCAAGGTAGCTCTTTAATTGAGAGTATCACCAACTTTCATCAATAATTGAATCATCACAGTAACCACATCACAAGCAATCACTTCCAAACCCCAGCTACAATCAAACCATCCAAGATGGCACCAAAACTAAGCATGACTCCTCCCATTATGCCCATGTTGGGTAAGGTCGTTCTTGAGGAGGCTTTCCAGCCCCCATTTGCGATGGAAAAACACACCGGTACAAATCTTGGTCTCTATGTCTACCCCGAGCGAGAGGCGACCTACGTATCAGGCATCAGCAACATTGCCGACCGCGTCACTGAAGCGCGCGAGACTGGCGTCGGTTATACCATCTGCTCTCTCACCATTCCTGGAGTTCAGGGCGAGGCCGACCCCACGGCCGCAGAGGAGTTTGCTACGCACTCCAACAACTGGATCGCGGAACAAATCAAAGCCTACCCTAAAGAGTTAGGGGCTCTGGGAGCCGTCTCGATGCACAACCCCAAGCAAGCGGTTGTGGAGATGACTCGATGCATCAAGGAGTTGGGATTCCATGGAATCATGGTCAACAACTGGCAACAAGCCATCAAGCCGAATGGCGAGAGCACACTTATTCTCTACGACGGCCCAGAGTATGATGTTTTCTGGTCTGCTCTCGAGGAACTTGATGTTCCTCTCTATATCCATCCTTCCGGCCCCACCGGTGCAATCAAGGACCTGTTGTACGAAGAGCGTCCATACCTTATTGGTCCCCCACAGTCCTTTGCCATTGATGTCTCTACCCACGTCTTGGCACTGATCATCAACGGAGTCTTCGATCGCCATCCCAAGGCCCAGGTTATCGTAGGACATATGGGAGAGCGTCTGCCCTATGACTTTGACCGCACGCACCGCTGGCTCGAGCTGGTGGAGAAGTCCCGTGGTATGATCGCGAAGAAAACGATCTACGAGTACTTCAAGGACAACATCTGGCTCACTACCTCCGGACAATTCTCTACAGTGGTCCTGCAGATGTGTGTGAACTTGGTCGGCGCTGATCGCATCCTGTACTCTGTCGACTACCCATACGAGTGTTACCAGGATGCGTCCAACTGGTTCGATAATGTAAACCTCAACACCCGAGACAAGCTTAAGATTGGTCGTGAGAATGCCAAGAAGCTCCTCAAGCTTGGGGAGTATAAGGATTGCGATGCACCATATCACCAGTAGGAGCACAAAGGTTGCAAGGGATTGGGAGGCTGGGATGTTCATGTAATGTGGGGATTTCCATTAAAAGATTGTTACAACCGCACTGTCCTTAATAATAGTTATCCAAATAATAAGCCCTATGCTCTTGAAGTAACTCGGCTTTTTCTGAAAGATTGTGTGCGTTTATTCAGAGTAGCACCAACTGCTTTCTTTCTAATCCACAAAAATTGGGAACCGCCAATGAACTTCCCCAGTGAATAAAAAGGTATTTGTCTATTCTGAGCTTTAAGAATACCACAGCTCAGTCTACTACGGTTCCAACACGTGCTTTTCCTAGTTGTCCAGTAAGCACAATCGATCGCAATACTATTTTACTTGTGAAAAGCATTAGCGGTATTGCCATCTATCATGCTTTGGCCAACCCTATATTAAATTACTTTATCTACATTATTACTTATCTAGATTTGTACGCTTCGTTTGATCTCCCTGTTCGTAAAACTGTCTCCGAGGACGGCGGCTACCTTCTTGGCGAAAGCACCTAGGTCAGCGGCAATGGTCTGTCCAACCTTCATCCCAATATAGCTGTGATGGCATTCATCATCTTCATTCAGCTTTGCCTGGTCATCTCCATCTCTCTTGTATAGAGTCGTCGCATTGGGAGCATTCACGGCACCGTTCACGCAGTTATACTGGCTTTGCGAGCTCATCATTTGGCAGATCTCTTGCGCCTTGCATGAGCCGGTGCAGGAGGTGACATTCAGACCACGAGTTCGGCGGGCATAGTAGTTGTTAAACTGGGTGTCATCCTTGATGAACATCTGAGCCACGTTGTGCCAGAACTCAGGGGTCAAAGGAGCGGAAGGATCAGTGTAGGGTGGGTCGAGCGCTGCGCCATAGGTTTCCTTGACGGAGTAGTATTTCGACCACGTAGGTTTGGATTGATAGCCTGGCAGGGTATAGTTTGCGAAGTAGACAGTGTAGTCCAGTACCTCATAAGTATCCGGATCAACAGTATAGACTCGGAAAGTTGGGTTACCAGAAGTAGGAGTGAGAGCAGAAGTGATATAAGACACGGCAGTAGCTGAGGAGGCAGTCTGGTTGAGGTAGTCAGGATATGAAATCGACCACTGATCGTGATGGGTATGGCCGAAGAATTGCGAGGCAATGGTTGCAGAGTAACGTTGGATAATCTGATCATAATAGTCCGAGTAGTCCCACAAGGCATCCGTTCTACCCATCGGCATGTGGCCTATGATATATGCACGTTGGCCAGCATCTTCAGCGCTCTGAAGTTCGGAAACCAGCCATGCGAGTTGGCCGGATGGGTCGCGAGACATGGTTGGTGTGTACAGCCAGAAGTTTTCCTTGGTCCAGAATTGAGTGTTGACGGAGATGATTCGGAGATTGCTATCTGGATGTACGACGGAGTAGCTGCCAAAATTCTTCGTCACTTGTGCTGCCGCTTTAGTGCCGATCCAGGACTCCCAGTCCGAGGATAAGGTGTCGTATATGTATTGAGAAGCGGACGTAATATTCGCGGGTAGGTCAGATTGTGGGAATAAATTAACGACTCCACTATCGTGGTTTCCTACCGCAGAGTATACCAGATCGAGGCCGGACATCTTTGATTTGACATCATTCATGTCGTTAATCACTTCCTGGGGGGTGGTCAACCAGACATTACCCTCTACGAGGTCGCCAGTGAATAGCGTGAATGCCGCATCTGGGACCAACTCCTGGATAGCAGCATACAAACTCTCCTCCAGATCAACCGGCGAGTCGCAGTTGGTATTCCCAAAAGGCCCAGCATGGTATTGCGTGACGTTCGGCGCATCGCTTGGGGTCAGAACGTGGCAACAAATAGAATTGGCGCAATTGTAGTTGCTTCCGGGTACATAAGAATGGTCAACATGAATATCACTGATATGGACAATCTGCAGAGGTGTGCTGTCACAGCTCAATACCGGGTCCGCTGATGGTGACGGCTTGGGCTTGGGGAACGGGACCTGATATGGTTCAACAGATGGTAGCGGGCAGATTCCAAGTACCGTATTGCAAAAGATCTTGGCCGTGCGGGAGGGGATGACCATATTCCGCACAGCATAGGCCATACTGGGTCCCTCAAGGGCTTCCAGACCAGTGCATTCGGCAGCCGAGGCGGACTAACGACGCGTGAGGAGTCTACTTTACAATGCGAAGATATAAACTTACCCCTGCGTCAATGCAGACTTTTGTGAACAGGTCAATGAATACATCATCACCGAGGATTGCTGCTTCCTTGAGTATAAGAAGAATGTTCTTTGAGTATGAAATTAGCACCGAGGGTCGGGATGGTGGTATAGTAAGAGCTAAACTCACATCGCAGTCTGAGCAGGTAGGATCGCCTGTTGCTGCTCCTGCCACGACATCGGCCAAAACCGATGCCAAAGCTACCGTCTCATTGTAAGATGCGGTTGCAGAAGACGACGGAGTCAAGGAGGTTGAAGTCGCATTGGCTATTGTCCGGCGGTCGGGTTGGGGGACGGCTAGAGTAGATTGAACCAGGGCCAAGGACAGAAATCCCACAGAGGGTAAAGTCAACAACATGGCTGATTTGGAGATGCAACTCTCGGGATAGCAGCTCGATCAACTGGGAGATGGAAGAAAGTCGATGATTTAAAACCCAGCACGCCAAGCAAAAGATATATGATGTAGATTATATACAGATACCTATCTGCCTTCAGCAATAAAATAAGTAGATAACCACGTGGGTGATGCATATTAACATGCAGGGGGGCTAAGCATAAAAGGATGGCGAATGATCCGATGGTGCTCTGAGCATGGAAAATGCAGTCGAATTGATTGACAGCGTGCTCGGAGCACCGATGGGATGTCGTAGTCCCGCGATCTGATTGGGTTGCGGATACCAGGGGGATCAAGCAGGGGACAATCCATATTGTATTTCCAGCAGAACAAACTATCCCCGACGCGGCGAGAATCATACGCCACAACAATCCAATATTCCAGCAGCACCGACGCACCGTTGTCTCTGTACCAGCTTCCTGGGTCATCTTGTGCTCATAAAGGGGCAGCAGAATGTAAAAGAGGAAGCGTTTTTGCGGAGATTAGAGCACTGGTTGATTCTGGCAGGGATGCCAGGGCTGGGATGGAAAGGCTGGCTGGATAAGAAATGCGATTTTACGTAGTGAAGGTCCGTTCATTGCAACAGCTAATGTTGAAGCTTAACTCAAAGACATTCATCACAGTCATACTCGTGCTATCGAGCCGGTATTGATTGGTGCTACAAAGCACATGGTGAGTCGTGGGTTGAATGTCAAGAATGGCCTGTCTTTTCCCCTTGAAATAAGGCGACGGTTCGGCTACTCAAACCCACCCAGCAGAGATCGATTGGGCGCCAATAAGCTTCCGGGTGCCAGACCCGACGATGGATGTGATGCTAATATCCCAGGTATGTCGTACACGGCCACATGCTGACTTGGGGATTTCCTCGGCGCTTGTGAGGTAGCGTTCGATGACGGAAGTAAATCATCCTTTTATCGTCTTATTCGGAGCCGCTTCCGAGTGTTGTGATTCCGTTCGGCATCACATCGTGTTCCGAGGGTGCCTTAACTCCACAGTTCTGGTAGCTAGACTTAGCCCCATTGGGTATTCCGATATGGGTACCTACGACCGGACTTCATCTCATAGCTCTAACTGATAAAATAACTATCCTAGATTTCTGCGACGTCACCAGGTCACACTGCAGCACGTGATATTCGCGTGCATTTTTGTCTCCATCTGCAAGTCAAGCACTTGTACGAACTCGTTCATCATCTGCTGGCATGGCTCTCCAGTAAGCATTCCTATACCTCCAGCTTGCCAAAGTGATATGCCGATGATGCGATGATCCCCAACGGCTCGGATGACTTAAATCATGCCAGATGGGATGAAAAGAGAATGTGTAGCCTCCGCAACCCCAGCATGACCGGGATGTATGCGTCTACCCCGCAAGCCTCAACACCCGACAATTACCGTGGCTAGAAGAGCCTAAAAGGGAAGACGCAAGTCATGGGACAAGGTGCAATTCTTACCGCCATTGCAAGCCATGAAAAGCCATACTGGTGCGGTCCATGGTGCACTAGTTTCAGACGTTTCCTGTCGCCTTGCTAGTTGCAGGTGACACGATGACGTAAGTGGGAGTCAACTGTGCGAGTGGCATAACTCAACCCGACCCCAGTTTCTCTGACATCCTTCCCTCCACCTTTGCCCGGTATCACGCGATGGTAAACATAATACCCTTGAATGGGGAGTGCATGCCCAGAACTGCTATGGTTGCGTAGCGTGTTCCAATGGCTAATTCTGTCCCCTCGACCATTCTACCTGCGAGAATTGGAATAGCGCCAATGCCATTGCCCTTCGGAGGAGCCCGACTCCTCGTGTCGAGAAGTGAGCCTTGGAGACGTCCAGCAAGTAAAGAACCCCATTTTCAGCATCGTCTCAGTATATTTCCAAGGGATCAACTTTGTCAAAGACAATTTCTAATGTATCAAAGGTATATATTCCAAATGATCAACTTTATCAAAGACAATTGGAAGTTATTTTGAAGCAACCGGTAATGAACATGGTATGAACTGTGCATTGATCTGTCAAAATCTTACTAGCCCAGTGTCTGACTCCACCTAATATCACGGACTTCTCTGTCTGACCAAAACAACCCGAGAAGCCGTTCAACGACGCGAGTCGGTTTCGTTTATCATTACAGCCCACCTCACCATCACCCCGAAGCCTTTTCCACAACATCGTCGTGAACAATTGCCGGCTTTTCCAGGACCTCACCGTCGTTAACCATGCCATGCGCGTTCCTTTCCAAAAATGCCGTAAGGCCCACCTCCCTTTGCGCCTCCAGCAGCAATTCAGCATCCTGTACACCCGTGTGGCTTTTGAACACCCGATCCATCTCTTCCAAGGTTGCGTTCTTGGTTTCCGGAAGGAAGAACTGGACCCAGAAGATGCCCCCAAACAAAAAGACCGCAAAGAAGATGTAGGTTCCCCACGCCCATGCCTTCAGCATGGGGGGTACGAAGAATGCAATCGCGAAGTTGTTGAGCCAATTGCTGGATGCACCGATCGAGGCTCCTTTGGCTCGGATGGAGAGGGGGAAGATCTCTGATACGAGGGTCCATGACACGGGGCCCCATGTTGCACCGAACCCAGCAATATAAAGCCAAATCAGTGCTATTGAGCTCCGTCAGTAAAGGCACTAAATAGATCTCCATGATGCACTAACCAACAGCTACCCATCCTGCAACAGAGTGGTCCGGCCAGTCGTTGCGAAATTTGGCCACGATAATACCCACAATAACCATACTGACGAACATAACGGTGGAGCCGACGATAAGCATTGGTTTTCGTCCAACTTTATCGATAATTAACTGAGAGCATTAGCAAAATACAAGATCGTAACATAATATCAGCTTACCATAGCAGGCACCGTGCTGACCATGAAGACAACGCCAGTGACGCCCGTTGCGAGCAGAGCAGTGGTACCACCGGTCAAGCCGAGACTAACGAAGATATTCGAAGCGTAATAAATGACTACAGAAGGATTAGCAACGGAGCATTCGCCAAGTAACGCAGTCCTACTTACTAGCATCAATGCCACTCCACTGTTGAAAAAACATCACCAGCCACGCGGTGCATACCCGCTTCAAGTTGTCCTTCGTCCGAAAACAGTTCGCATACTGTGCCACCTGATGCATGAAAACATTCTTCTTCTCCTGCTCGGCCAAGTGCGGATATGCCTTTGCAAAAGCTCGCTCTTCGAACACGGCTTCCGCTTTGATCTCGAGGTACTCTATCTGCACTTGCTCGTGCTCTACCGGCAACTTTCGCAACCATGCCAGGGTGGACTTTGCTTCGTCGTCTCGGCCGACTTTCACCAACCACCGGGGAGAAAAGGGCATGAACCAAATACCGCAAGCCAGTATGACGGCAGGGATGCCTTGGATGATGGAGGGAAGGCGCCACGCGAGATTAGACTGTGTGGCTCCCGTACCTCCGATATAGTTGCTGCCATAGCCAACCCAGAAGGAAGACATGATGCCGAGGATAGTCGCGAATTGATAGAAGGAGACGAGGAGACCGCGCATTTCTGGGGCAGACAGTTCGGCATTGTATAAAGGTCCAACTCCACTGAACAAGCCGACTCCAAGACCTGTGAAGAATCTTCCAGCATAAAGAAGCGACGGGTTCCCCGACTGAGCCCCGATGTAGAGATAGCTGCCCAATATCACCCAGAGGCATGCAAAGAACATGGTGTACTTTCGAGAAAAGATCTCTCCCAAGACACCGGCGGAGAGAGATCCAAGGATACCGCCCAGCTGAAGCACCGAGGTGAGCCAACCCGTCGCACTAGACGATGCAATGACCGTGGGGAAGTTCTGGGTAAATCGGGTCATGACTAAAGACTGTCCTAATACTCCTTGTTGGTAGCCATACTCCAAGCCACCAAACCTTAAAGGTTGTCAATGAATGATCCAACTAGCATTGAAAACCGAACTTACGAGGCGAAAAAGGCAATGAAGAGGACCTTCGGGTTGGCCCATAAAGCTTGGAACATTGTCTTCCTAGGTAGCTTGCTGTACTGTACGGATTGTGATTGCCTTCGGCCGCCCATGGCTTCGACGTCTGAGTTTGCGTGATTCTCCATCCTGAACGTAATTAATCTGCGAAGGGCTGCGAGAAATGCCAGGTAAAGCCTTGCTTGCAACTATAGCGAGCCACTAAAGAAAACTCAATTCAGCAAGCTGCGAGAAGGAGAGCTATTTATACCATGGTTGCTATAATGTGGGGAGGCCATGGGGAGGTTCACCACGGCGAGCATGGGTGAAGCGGAACATGCTGCACGATCCCACTTTGTCCAGCCATCCCCGGCCCCAAAGGAGGAGGAGAATCGCGGGGGCCCGCAAAAACAAATGTCAGTGGATGTCAGAGCTCCCAACTAGTATAGTTTATGCGCCCTCCGACTAGTGTTGGTTGAATTGTCGGAAAAGGGAAGTCGAGCCTCCACCACCCCGATTTGAGCAATGGCATTGACCACGTCCGTAGCCAGGTTGTTTATGAGCCATCAAACAGCCATAAGAAATTAGGGTCCGAAACATGCTGCTTACTTCAAGCTTGATAAACGCGCCCTTTCTCCGACTCTGAATAAAACCTCCGAGGTTCACCTCCTGTAAGCCGATCGTCGCGTCTCAAAAGATGACACTCCTCTAGACAAGGCTGACGGAAATCGGGCTGCGAAATACACCCCCGCCTTTTCCTAGTCCAGGTTAGATGGTTTGCAAACCACTGGCAAGTACCAGTTGTATAATTGTGTCGTGGAACAAGATATTCCCGCAATGGTATTAAAAACAGTTCTCTTTTTTGCGATAGATGTTGGTTGTAGTATCTGCTAAAAGAGGGGGAGTCATGCTTTGCTCTGAAAAAGAAACGCACTTCGGTACAGAAGAAGGCAAATGAAAGTGGGACATCATAAGTGGCGATGAATATTCGAAGCCGAAGTTGAATTGAGTAGCCCTCCTTTGGTGTTTACGAGATAGGGCCGTAGTAGACGTCATCTTCGACCTTGAGGTAATAGAGAATCTGCTTCCTGGCAGCATTGATGGTATCAGCTCTGCGAAAATGGTTGATATTATGAATATGATATTTCAGTTTCTGGAAAAAAAGTAGAAATAATCAAACAGCTGAACGAGTCATCAAGGATACTAGATCCAAGTGGAGATAAATCCATTGTTTGTCTCCACACCTAGACGCCACTACGTCCTGCTAGGCCGGAGTACGCTGCGACAGCCCCTTCCGAAATAATAGCACAAGCCTGTACTATCCCGTTGACAGAAGCAACCCCATATCCTCCCATTGCCGCGCTCTGCAAGTACGCAAACACGCTGTGCGCGCCGACATTGCCAAGCATTGACTGGAGCGAGGCAGCGACGGAGCCTGATGATTCACAAGATCCAAATCAGTCTCAATCTCCCATCACCCGCAGCTAGAACACTGACCAGCAAGAGGACCGGAAGCCCCAAAACCCATCGTGGCTAGGAGCGGACCCGTAAGAGCTGCTGGGGTGAAGAACAAAATGCCGTTGCTAACAAGCAGAGCAGTTTGTCCGGGGTTAGTGGTTATCCAATTCTGGACGGCAGTAGGGATATTTGTGATGCCAAATTGAAACGTTTGGCTCTGCATAATGCCACTGGTGGCCTGTTGAATAAATTGCAGACTCATTATAGTGATACAGTCACTAAGTGCTATACTATGTTCGAAGTTGGCTTCCTTGTGGGATCTACTGCCCCGCCGATTTGAAGTAATCTGCGCCCAAAATTGTCATTATGTCCTCAGGCAGCAAATCCAGCGAGGGAAGGTGTTGGGTTTTACATGGGTCAAGATGCAGCCACGGTACAACAGTACGAGAGGGGTAACAGTAAAACACCGTCACCCCCGCTTATCCTTTCCATTGATGTATCAACCCTAGCATATGGTTTTCTTGATAGAAAAAAGGTTCAATTCAAGCTCTTGAAGTAAGCTATTCATCTGTGAAAGTTTTTGTAAATTTTTATGGCGACTTGGTCAAGTTATTACATAGTATATATGGCGAAGGTGACGTTCAATTATTGACACCCCCTTTCGTACTAGTGGATTATATGAAGATGGAGAATTATATTAATGTGACTAAGCTGCGCACGTGTATTATTGGAGCATGAATGATGAGCGTGATCTCCCGCTTCGGCTTATCTTTGGATGAGGCTGCGGCGACTCTGTAAGCGCCAGGTTGAAGATAATCATGCTGCGAAACTATCGACTAATCGTGTCCACTATATATTCAACATCAATTCTCCGACCTGGCTCACTTTTCTTTTTTCTCTAATGGCATGTACTAAAGAGACAGTCAAGCGTAGTGGCTTAAATGTGTGGTCCCATGGGCCTGAGGCTGGGCACGTGGCAGTGATTGAGTGAGTTAAGCTAAGAACGAAGGCAGGTGGGATAGGACTCTTGCTAACCAAACCTAGTATTATAGCAGTTCAAGGCCTTGGTTCTCATCCTTACTACACGTGGGTGAAGAAAGGACAGCCCTCAAAGGCTAATGAACGCCAGAGATTTCGGGACAAGGCAAGATTTTGGAAGAACAAAGAGCGCCAAGACAAAGAGCAAGACGGCCCGGCAGAGTGTATGTGGGTTCGGGATCTGCTCGTTCCGTCATTTAAGGATGCGCGCATCGCTACGTACAGCTACAAGTCAGACTGGAGAGACCGTAATGTCAAGACCAGTCTGCGAGAGTGCGCTGAACAGTTCCTGAATGATTTACACCAGCATCGACAGGATAATAGTGTAAGCCACCTAAAAGCAGAACCATCAACGGAGCACTTCTGAAGTATACAAAAGGAACGTCAAAGACCACTGGTTTTAATCGGGCATAGTCTCGGATGCCTGGTCATCCAACAGGTACGAATCTCGGAAGATATACAAGTATAGCACATGTCCTGATCAGCATAGGCGCTGGTACTTGCTGTTCATCAGCAAGACTTCACCGATCTACGTCTCTCTGTGGCCGGCATTATATTTCTCGGCGCACCATTTCAAGGTAGCGATGTGGCAACTTATGGGACGTGGCTAGCCAGGATAGCCGACCTTGATACCGCTTTGTTAGAGATGCTAAGGAAAGGTAGTCTCGATTTGCATGGAATTTCGAGCGACTTCTATGGCAGTTACAACCAATGGGATATCGTTTGCTTCTATGAAAAGAAAAATAGTTACATGCAAACGAAGGTCGGTTAGTCTATATAGCTATCGGAATCTCTATTGACGAATCATGCATAGGTTGTTAATCAACAGTCAGCTAGGCTACTTGGAAAGCGAGCTATGTTCTTGGAGACGGATCACTCCGGTCTTAACAAGTTTAGCGGTGACGACGATGAGAACTATACACTAGTTCTGAGCGAAATTCAAAGAATGGTTAAAGATGGGCCCTCGAGAATAATTGAACGGTATCGTGTCAAAGGTAAAGAAGGGACGGAACTATATCCCTTAGTGATATTAGGCTGATTCTTATGTTTTAGGTGCAAAATCCAACAGCCATGGCAACAGGCATTGGAGAGTGCCCCGCGTTGTCAATGAGCTATTTACTGGCCGTGACGAGCTACTGGGTAGAATCCAAAAAGCGCTCCGTTACGACGATAATTCCTTTGCCAAGAAACAGAAGAGGTTCGTTATTACTGGTTTAGGTGGACAAGGGAAGAGCGAGATCTGCCTCAAGGTTGCAAGCCTAATGCAGGAAGAGTAATATACCCTAACCTTGTCTATCTTTTGTCTTCATTTCAGCTGACAAAACCAGGTTCTGGGGTGTGTTTTGGGTCAACTTGGACAGTCCCTCTACAGCTGAGAACGACTTTATAGCCATTGCAAGCGACCTAGAGCACCCAGTAGAGCATCTCGCAGAGGCTCTACAAGTGCTCGCAAACATCAAACGGAGCTGGCTACTTATCCTTGATAATGCCGATGACCCAAAAGTAGACTATCAGTACTATTTTCCATCCGGAAACAATGGCGCTGTCATGATGACATCCCGTATTCCCGAATGTAGACGGTATAGCCCCGATGCAAGTGAAGCGCTAGAGGGATTAGACGACGAGGCGAACGACCTTTTATTGAAGGCAGCGGGAATTCCACCAGAATTATGGGCATCTAATTATATTTCGGCTAGAGAAGTCGTTCGCTGTCTTGGATCGCATACGCTTGCACTAATCCAGGCTGGGGCATATATTGCAAAAGGACACTGTCAACTACATGAATACCCTAATGTTTTTCACAGGCAGCGATTACGGCTACTAAAATATAGTCCGCAGCAAGCCCGGTCAAGGTATTCTGATGTTTTCACAACTTTTGAAGTATCCACAGATATCCTAGAGCAGTCTAAGGATGAAACTGCGCGGGACGCGCTATGTTTGTTGGAGATTTTCTCGATGGTAGCCTCTAGCATTCTTCCTCTTTGGATATTTGAGGCCGCATGGTATGAAGGAAAGAACATTGCCTACGACAATTCCACTACTAGTAGTATAGATCATCTGGCTCAAAGTCACGTTTCACAACTACCTAGTTTTATGGTAATTGATGGTGATGCATGGGATGATTATCGTCTTCTCGAGGCTTCCTCGCTACTGGTATCACATTCCTTGGTTACACGACATAACCAAAACGATTCACTTGGACTATCAATGCATCCATTAATACACGCCTGGGCCAAGGATCGTCAGAGTTTAAAGCAACAAGAAGCAGCTTGGATAAGCACTGGATGTGTTCTTGCCTTCTCTCTATCTGACAGAGATATGTGGCGAACTCACGCAACGTTACTCCTACCGCACATCCAATCATTCCTGGATATAGAGGTCCAAACAACAGTCTTGATAGATTCGGAGTCCATAGTTTTACCAATCCTCCTAGAATGCGGCCAGGTTCTACGGGATATGCGACAAGACTCTAGACTTGGACAGCTTCTAGAAAGGATATTTAGCAAACTAAAGATAAATCCCCAGAAGCTTTGCGAGAACTATATACCTATATATAAGATTCAAACCCAAAGCCTTTACGACCTCGGTAGAATCAAGGACGCAGTACTATTGCAAGAGCAGGTACTCAAGAGAGAATCAGTCACGCTGGCCGATGATCATCCAGAGCGGCTGGCTTCCCAGTACAAACTTGCTATTGCGTATAAGGCAAATGGACAGGTGAAGGAGGCTGTCACACTACTAGAGCAGGTGATCAAGATAGAATCAGTTACGCTCGCTGAGGACCATCCAGACCGGCTAGCTTCCCAGCACGAACTTGCTATTGCGTATGAGGCAAATGGACAGGTGAAGGAGGCTGTCACACTACTAGAGCAGGTGGTCAAGATAGAATCAGTTACGCTCGCTGAGGACCATCCAGACCGGCTA
>PDLM01000008.1:0-144951 GCA_003369665.1 Coleophoma cylindrospora | reverse complement strand
GGCAAATGGACAGGTGAAGGAGGCTATCACACTACTAGAGCAGGTGGTCAAGATCCAGGACGCCACGTTAGCTGAGGACCATCCAGACCGGCTATCTTCCCAGCACGTACTTGCTATTTCGTATAAGGCGAATGGACAGGTGAAGGAGGCAGTCAAACTACTAGAGCAGGTGGTCAAGATAAAATCAGTCACGCTAGCCGAGAACCATCCAAGCCGAATTGTATCCGAGGAAGTACTTGCTTCCTATTTAGACGAACTGTACTCTTAATGTAGTTCAATTTCAAATTAATACACCAATAATTACTAAACATAACTTAAAACAAGCGTCTTATCATATAACTATTGATAAGTAATGTAGTATTTGAATTTGTGGTTGTCTGATACTAGTACCTCTAACTAAATCTTAGTTGGCCATTCTACATCTTTAGATTGAGTTTCCCTTACACAGTCGTCTAACATTCTAAATGCTCTTCCTCGTATTTAACCATAACAAGAAAAATAATTACTCTAGTTTTGGCGTGGATGTATTCTCACCATATATTTACCGTCCTTAAAAGAGGGAACTACCCATACACGAAGCTCGTGAGATTGGCCTGAAATCTCTTCCAGTTCATACCGTCTGATTAGAGTAGCCATAATAAGTCGTAGTTCCTTCAAAGCAAATCTGCGCACAATGATTAGCCACAAAATCGATTTGTTTGAAGCCCAAAATGCTAATAGAAAAGATGCAAAACGTACTGTTGTCCAATACAGTTCCTTGACCCTCCAGAGAATGGTATGAATGCTTTTCGGTCAACTTCTACACCTTTGTATGCATGAAGCCACCGTTCTGGGATGAAAGACTCTGCATCGGGCCAGATACGAGGATCTTTGTGCAACTGCGATATCCATGCTCCAACAATCGTCTGCAGGGTTTAGTAAATTTTTCATGATGACAACAGGACTTGACTTACACCTGGAGGTATTTCGTAATCATTTAAGACAACTGCATCGCTGGTGACTCGTGGGAGTCCTATTTTCATATTAGCATGAGAGAAAATACAGAAAATAAAGGAAGCACAAGTCTTGTGGGGTTGCTGCTCACCAGAAGTAACAATTGGCATGACTCTCATCGCTTCGTTTATGACAGCATTTAGATACTCTAATTCCTGAGTATTTGCGAAGGTGATTGCGTCACTTCTTGAAGGAAACGCCTTGTAGAGTTCTTCAACAAGAAGTTTGAGCTTTGCCTCATTATTGAGAAGTAGTAAAATCGCAAAAGTAGCTTGCATTGAAGTAGTATCACTCCCAGCAATCCTATCTCCTGTTAGTACAAAAGTCCTGGCCGAGATCCTATGAGATAATTACATGAACAAGCGCATCTCTTCCACAATGTGGGCTTCTGTAAACGAAAGCGGGTTTTCCTGATTCGCATCTAGGAAGATTTGGAGAAGATCTCGCTTCTTTGAGCCATTTTCGGCTCTTCGTTTGGCAATGATATCGTTCACCAAAATATCTAATGCAGGGTCAAATCCCGGGAAGAACGGGATATACTGTAAGAATGGGAGTTGTCCGAAAATGGCAGTCTTTTGCATGCGATTGATGAAGAGATCCTTGAGGTGAGAATCGTTGCTTTTGACTAGTCCGAATGATCCACCAAATGATGTTGCACTCATAACATCCTAAAGGAATACGTGTTAATCTTGTCTGTACATAAATGCGGATTACTTTGATACTTACCGATGTTAGAAAACTCAGCATGCCACAGATGTCAATGGTTGTCGAGCCATTACTATCAGAACATTTTAAATCGAGAACCTCTTCAAATTCTTTAACACAATCTCGCATCAGAGGCTCCAGACCTTTCAAATAGCTAATCGAAAACCCAGGGGATAACAGTCGCCTCTGTATTCCAAATATTAGTACGGGACCAGCTGGAAAAGAGGAAAGAAATCAGCTTAAGTACCAATTGTTTGTAGGCAGTTCTGTCTCTCTCCGAGATCAAACTCGCAACATTAATATCGTCCCGGACCAATTCCATATCGGGGGTTTTAAGCAAGTCATCTTCCACAATGATCTTCTGGATCGCACTCTTGCCATTAAATATTATATCACGTGGTCCTAAAAGACGGGTTGATTAGATCACATATTCATGCTAGATAAGGGCAAGCTTGTTAGGATCGCACTTACCAACGCGGACTGTATCTCCATACTTCTGAAAGAGCTTTGGTGCTACATTCATTGAATTGCCCATTACGAGCTGACCAAGAGAACTTTATGAGCAAACGAACAAAAGATATACATGCAGAGTCTCAAACGAACCTGATATGTCCACGGCCACGGTGAGAGCTTCATCAGCAGTGGTCCTGGGATTTTGGCAAGAGGGCCAGTGAAGGCTGTTATCAGCGCTCGACAACATCGTCGCAACAACTCGGCTAGTCCGAGATAGACAATGAACGTGATGTAGTTGTACATTTTAATGTCAATGAAAGACTCGAAGAGCAGCCAGAGGAAGGGAACGGTGTTCACTTACGAGGGTGCAGCCCATAAGTGCTGAACCTGTTTCGGCACAGGCCTCCTAGCACCTAACTAAAGAAGGGATATATCACCACGTAACATGCTTCATGAAACACCTCTTAAATATACAAAAATACTGAAATCTCCAGGCGAATCAGTAAGTGGGTATCTTTTCGCCAATCGGATAAGGTAGTGTTGATAAATCCGTTGTAATTCATGTTAGATAGGTAGCCAGAAAATGGGACGAAACTGGCTTGAAACTTACTAATAGAATACTCAGCACTTATGGCTGTGCCTCTGTTTAAACGGGGACCAAAATTAGTGCGACATGGTTTATATAGCAGGCCAATCAACTGTCGCTGCATTGAACCGCTTTGGGGGCTCGGATTCACGGATTAGTCAGCAACAACACGCTTCAAACCAAGCCTTGTACATCTCTGCATTGGTGAATTCTCGCTACATTGTTGCCTCAGCAAATGCACTGCTGCCAATCCCGCCCATATAGCCCTCGTAGTGGACATGCTACATCGAATATATGGCACAGTCGATGATGGGGAGCGGCCGATAGACTTGAGTCCTTGAATCATGAATAAACCCAATTCAGCCAGCGCGGAGTTGTTGTCGTCAATTTTCCAAGGAAAGACACAATCAAAAAGCTCCCAGTTGTTAAACACATATCTGTACAAAACGTTCGTGTCAGATGGGGAATCATATGAAAGCTCGTAATTGTGATGAAATTGAAGTTTACAGCTAGGATTGTGATCAATAAGGCTAGTGAGAACGGTGACATTCATTTTGCGAATGTTATTTTTCCCAATCAAAGTCCAGATCAAAGTGCAGTGGTTGTAGGTAGACTTTAGTCGATAAACAGTAAGCCAGATAGGCCGTGATGTCTAGATTAAATCATTGTGTAGATCTAGTAAGCTTAGATAAGTTTCAACCTACCTTCATTTCTCCCACTCTGCTTTTGCTATACTAAATAATTCCATCTTGTTTCCTAGATTTCCTTTCATGAACCACTATTTTGACAGAGATTTGTGTCTTCATTGCCTAAGATCGTTTTTCTGAGGCTGCAGGTACAGTATCTCGGAAACTCAAGAACGGCTTTTCATCAAAGATTGTGAGATTTCTCCGAGAGCATATCTTAAAGTTTCAGGGAAAACAAAGAATACGTGGCGATTCAGGGACAGCACAGAGAAAACACATGCTCACAAGATTACAACAACCTATTCAAGGTTCAAACTCTAGAAAGAGCAAGCTTATAGTTATATACTTAATAGAAGGTCCCTTGCAGAAGACTGGATATTCTCCAATTCTGCAGATCAGTTTTTGACTCGGGCGCAAAAGATAGTGCTGATGGACGTGCCTTTTCTTATGGGTGGAAGGGAATGTATGTCGCTTCACCTTTGGTACTTAGCCGTGACTCGCGCGACATAGCCGTACCTGATTGATCGAGTCATACTCCATCGCTGCTATCTGGCGAAATACTCGCCATCAGATGTCAAAAGATTGCCCTGTGCCGGTCTTTGGCTGGCGTTGATATAATAATGTGGGCCACACACAGAAAGAGCGATCCAACATAGTCGGGACGGGAGTGATGCGATATAATCGAAAATAAGAACATCCACACAGCCACTCCACCGTCGCAGGATAAGGATCCTCTCCTTCATGTTTCTATGTGTTGGTCGTTCTGGAAATATTAGTAAACTGCCCCAGAGCTCATGAATATCTGGTCATATTCACTTTTTAAGTTTCAAAGTGATACCTTGGTTCTGCTTGTCGTAGTAACAGGTGTCCCACTTACGACTGTGCGTACCCTCCAGGGAAACGCGATCTCTGTCCACAATTCCGTCATATAGGATTCAAGCTTCAAGTGGAGCGGGACGACCCTGAAGGGGAAATTCTGCGCTGGAGACCAGAATAGGCATCTATCACGCGTTCCATCGGCATCATGCATCATTTAAATTTTCATCATTTGAATTACTAATTATGAGCCAATTTGCATTTAGGTGGTGGTGATATATGATGGCTGTCTCCGCTTATAGGAAGCTTTCCGCAAAAAACCTTATCACTCCATCATACTCAATATCTTCCCAACTGCTGCGCCAGATCGTGAATAAAATAGATCTCATTCATCGGCCGCTGTACGAATTCACGGCCAGCAAATAAGAAATCTGCCAATTCGTCACAAAGACTTGAATTGCTGTCAATGCGCCCCCCCCCCCCCCCGCATTTGAGAATGGCTCCAAACTCCAGATATCGTCGTGTTGCTGTTATCGGATCAGGGCCATCTGGTCTGGTAAGAATATATGTTTCATATTCTAGGTTCTCCTATTAATGAACCATTTAAAAATCCACCAAAATGAAAAACAAGTACAGATTCAGCGTGACTGTAAGGCAGCTAGCTATTCGGGGCGTATTTGGATCATTATTGTTTAAAACTGCTTCAGAAACCTCGCCTTCATCCATCGTATTTTGAGAGAGATGCTGACTTTCATTTCTAATTAATAGTCGGCGGTGCATGCCCTTTCACAAGAAAAAAGCTTTGACAGCATACGAGTTTTCGAAAGAAGAGACCGCATCGGTGGAAGATGGTAAATCGCCTTGATCAATATAGCATGGCCAAAAGTCAAAGAACGACCGCTAATTATTTAATAATATATAGGCTGTACGATGCAGTGCCCGATTCCTTTCCAGAATCGAACCCAGAAGCTCCCAATGATCGCACCATCCCCACCACAACTCCTAGCTTTACTTCGCCTGCCGCTGAAGACAAGACTAGTCGTACGGGAATATATGAAGGTTTAGACAGCAATGTCGGAGCTGGTGTCATGGAATTCACGCACACGCCCTTCCCCAAGGTCAACTCGGCTGGGTCGGTGGAGAAATATGGGCGGAACAACCCCACGCGCCCGTATGAGGTAATCGCTCAATATTTGGAGGATTTGTTTACGCCATATCTTCATCTCGTCACGTTGAACACTACAATAGAGAAGTTAGAGAAGGATGGCGAGGAGTGGGTGGTCACTCTTCGTCAATCTAGAAGAAAGCGTCAGAGTGGGAGTGTATACGATTACTGGTGGACCGAAAAATTTGGTAAGCTTATTTTATTTCCTTGCATGGCGTATGGAATACGGAGAGCAGTCCTACGTAGAGTTATGCAACTTGGGCGACTAAAGCAGATTGTGAGCTTAAGAACTATCTGCCTGCTCTCTATATCTCTCCCTATTTCGTTTCTACGAAAATCTGCCTTTCACCTTAGTATAAGAGTAATGCTAATATCACTTGTCCTGAGCAGACGCTGTCATCGTCGCCAGTGGACACTACAATGTCGCGTCTATCCCTTCCATTCCAGGTCTCGCAGAATTCCAGGCTAAATACCCCGAGCGACTTGGGCATTCGAAAGCGTTCCGTAGCGCTAACGACTATATCAACAAGCAGGTGGTAGTTGTGGGTGGAAATGTTTCGGCGAGCGATCTTGTAATCGACTTACACCAAATTGTGAAAGGTCCACTTCATCTCGCACAGCGTGGCAGTAATCCAGCCCTTAAGAATGTCTGGGTATGTGATTCTTTCTTTGCTTCTATTCTCCTGAATAGATACCTCTGCATATGACCAGCCCAAATCCCAGGATTGTTACTCTTCTGTGAAGTACACAAAACGGACCTCGCGCACTTGTAGACTTTACCTAACGTCAAAGTTCGGCCTGAGATTGTCAAGCTGTCAATTGAAAACAACGGCACGGTCCACTTCTCTGACGGGACCAATGTCTCCAATATTGACAAGATTCTCTTTGCAACTGGTTACCGTCTTTCCTACCCATTCATCAAACCAAATCCCGTGACCCCAAGCAACCGACTTGCAGGGTTCTACCAACATATTTTCCAAATCAGCGATCCATCTCTCGCTGTCATAGGTCAAGTCCGTGCAGCTCTGAGCTTCCGAATATACGAATACCAAGCCGTGGCTGTGGCACGGTACTTTGCTGGAAGAACAAGTCTCCCATCCGTAGAGCAACAACAGGATTGGGAGAAGAAGAGACTTGCATATAAAGGACCATCAACACTGTTTCACGAGATTGCGCCAGACTTCAAGGACTACTTCAACCTAATAAGAGATCTTGCCGGGCCGCCAGCGGAGGAGAGCGATGCGTATAAACTTCCAGCATGGCAGGACAGCTGGCCAGAAGAGGGATTTGCAGTTCTAGCATTGAAGGATAAACTAGTTCAGCGGTTAAATCCTCGCCCCTCTGAAATCAAAGCAAAATTGTAATTTCTTATTTTAACAAAGGTAGCGTTGAGAGAAGTAACATATGTATGTTTAGATGGCAATAGATCGGAAGATTTACAGCATAAATGTCAAGGCCAAACCACAGAATATTTACAATACTATCGTAAGATACCGAAATGGTATTTGAGTCCCACAAGTAGGATTGGTGAAAATCTATAGAACATAACCATTGAACAATTTAAGGGTTCTACGTAACACCAGCTAGCAGCCCGAGCTCTCCACCAGTGAGAGTCAAACTCCTCAGTACCTAGAGTAAGGATGACATTCCATTAATAGTGGTGGTGAACACAGGACTGTCTGCAATCTGCGAGGCTTTTGCCTTCAGCTCATCAACATCCCAATTGCAGGAAGAAAACTTCCCCCTCAAAAATGCCGCTTCAGGGCTAGAAACCCAGACAGTGTAATGGGCCGGGAGCTCGACTAAAGCCAAGTTAGCTTGCGGGACACGTATGGAGGCACAAGTTCACAAAATACTTTTATCAGTAGGCAAGTCCATCTCAGATTTGGTCAACATGTCGGTCTCGACCGTACCCGGGTGAATAGTCGTGAAGTGGACATCAGGATTCTCAGCGGCCAGTACCTCGATGAACTTGATCAGGCCAAGTTTGGAGGAAACGTAGCTAGATACATTGGTGACCATGGAGGCTGGCAAAGATACGCCGGCTGTGGCAGTCGCAACGACGATTGCATTGTTCCCTTTCGTGGGTAGGAATTCTTGGGCCGTGATGAAAGGTCCCTTGACATTGATCTGTTTGGCTGTTAACGGGCCATTTTGGAATTATGCATCGGATGTTTGACCTCGAAGGCTTTCCACCACTCGTTGACATCGGATTTCATGCTCGAGCTGGGCGTAGACATATAGCCCGCATTCATGATCAAGACGTCCCAAGTGCCAATCTCCGAGGCAGCCTTACTCACAGCAGCTGCATCTGTGATATCGGCGACATGAGTTGAGATTGCAGTTGTGTACTTGGATTCAATGGCTTTCTTGGTGTCTAGTAGGGGTTGCTCCTTACGGCCCAAGATTGCAATGGCAGAAGCACCAGCGATAGCAAAGCCTTCGACAACAGCGCGGCCAATGCCATACCCACCGCCTGTGACCACAATCTTCTTGCCTTTAACGGACAGCTCTGGACGGGAAGGATCAATTGCGGCATAGGTGTCGTTGTGCCACTCGGTAACTGGTGCTGGGAAAGGCGCCTTCATATTTCAAGCTGGTGCTTTCGGAAGGTCTTAAAATGCTAAAGAGTTGGGTATGAGGGCTGTTTAACAGAGTTTGGAATGATACAGTGGTAACCAATTGTGGCTAGTTTGACTCTTTTGGCCGCCTCGATGTTTCTTATAGGTGCGCTCCATCTGCTTGGTAAGCTGCGATCGCTTACAAATGCACTCGACCGCGGTGTGCTATTAGCAAGTCAAAGAGATGCTGTATATTCTACCACTACTTAATTCTTTTTTTCCTTATACGACGCGTGGGATAGGCTCATTGAACCTTCGTTTCTGGTTATAGTTTGTCACCGGTAGCTTAGTAGGAAAAATGTTTGTATGCAGCTTTTCTTCGCCGTGGAAGTAGGATTAACGGGGATTGAAACGATTAATTAAATGTCAAAAATTGAAAAGACCTTGATGTTTTCTTTTGATATTTTGTTAAATGATTCAAGAGGACGGTAGCGTAGCTGGTGTTGATCTCTGTGTGCATGTAGTGTGTTTTTATAGAAGTTCTAATTACATGAAGTTGGTGCCTCCAACTCTACATACAATAAGGTTGCCTTGGTCACATGATGGGCCGAGTCTAGTCACGTGACAGGCATGCAAGATCACATAGATAGTAATCTTGCAACATATTTTGTTACTTTTTGTTGGTTAGTTAAAAACAGAGACGAATATTAAACTAGCTAACATATTACTGTCTTGAAATGTGGAGTACGGGGAGAAGTAAGGAGGAGCTCCTAAAAAGATTATCTATCATAGGGGAGAGAGTGAGGCTAACGTTAGATGAGTACAACTTTACGATCGGCTTCTATATCCGTGCAGTTTGTTTCATGCTACAGCACCATTTGTGCGATAATCGTAGTAGCCGTCCCTTGCAGAGAAATACAACAGGTAATATTCCCTTGTCGCGCATTAGAATCCCATGAGGTTATGAGCTTGTAATTGCGAGGCCTTGAGGGTTAAACTCATTCATGACCATCACTATCGGGATCAGATACCGAAGGTGGTCAACTACCGCATGCTTTCATATGGCTCGGGTTCTCGGGATTGTTGAGCGGCTCGGCTCGGAGATTGTAACGACGTCAAGTGGCTGCTTCAAATGGTATATAAATTCTTCTTATCTTAGCCGGGTAATACACCACATCATCCTTAGCTGTTCAGCAACTTTACATCTGTGAATATGGCCCTAAAACATGTCGAGCCAGAGATGCATTACGTCCATCCTACTCCCCATTCGCCTAACTCCAGATTGCCGATTATTGTCTACAGAGGCGCTCTTCAAGACACCAGCGCGGAGAGCATCCTCTCCACTATTGAACCAAACGCTTGGCTGAAGGGTGGCCAATGGAAAACATACAAGATCCCGCACTTCCATAGCAACACGCATGAATGCTACGGAATCATCAAAGGAAGCAGCACATATCTTCTCGGTAAATCGCCGATCGATCCTGACACCTACGAAAATGGAGAAACTATCGGTTTTGTACTTCATGTGAAAGTCGGAGACGTGTTTGTCTTACCGGTAGGTTCAGAAACCTCACTCTTTTTGCTCTCTCTTTCTGAATATCGACAGGCTGGTATTACTCACCGCTCTCTTGACTCGGAAGGAGATTATGAATTTATCGGGTTATACCCAGGCGTATGTGCAAACCTCAAGTTCCCACAGAACATATATTGATAAGCATGAACAAGACTGCCACACCAGAAGGAAATGGAGAACCGAGATTTGATATGCATTGGGGTAAGGAATCGGTAGAGGAGACAAAAAGGCTAGCCCAGCAAGTTGAAGCTGTCCCCATTCCCGATAAAGATCCGCTTTACGGCCTGGGAGGCCCACTGCCCCGGATCTGGGGAGAGGTCCTATCACGCCAACGATTACTATAAATATATAAGAAGAGGGTGAAATAATACCCAAGGTCCACTTTTAATGAATGTGGATTATCGCTTCATTCATGGGAGTGGTGATGCCTTGTGGATTATCTCAAGTGTCATGTTAAGCTGGATTGGTGTGATTATCTCCACATTATATTACAGATATTTTACCTAGGCCTTATGTGCTTCTATCAGATTTTTCAATATATCTTCCTTCCAGTTTACAACAAGGCTTGAGTGTGTCTCATCCTCTACTCTGAGGTGCGCTCTACCATCTAACCGTATGGCAATTTGCACACCATGATTAAGTGGAACGAAAGTATCATCCATCCCATACCACAGCTGCACAGGTAAGTCGGGATTGATATCCTCTATTCGAAAACCAAAGTCGATGCTCATCAGCTTGCCATCTTGCAGCAACCCCTCAAAACCTTGCGTGAAGCTTTCCCGGGCCGATCGTAAAAACAACCGGAGGAGATCTTCATCTTTCATAACCTCGAGGTCTTTAGCATAATACTTTTCCTCGGACCCGGACACACGCTGCAGCAGAAGCTTCAAACGCTTTTCGTCAGTTAAGTTCAAGCGTCCTTCCGGCTGGCGTTTCCAATATCTCTTGACGACACAAGGGATATAGCGATACCCTAGTGTGAATCCAAACCAGTTCGACAAATGCGCCCCTTTCATACCGATGTCAGGCGGCCCTAGGCCGCAAACAATCGAAACACTTTTGAGCTTTTCGCGAGGTAATGACATTGCGCAAGCAAGTGCATATGGTCCACCTCCTGATACTCCCTATCAAGCACGTAGCATCAGCAATCAGGCTCGGATATTCTCAAGGATAATAGGTTTCTCGTACCAATACACTATACCCGTCTAGCTCGAGATGCTGCGCAAGGTATTCTAAGTCCTTTGGATAATCAAGGAGTGTTCGACCCGGGTGGGGTGAGCTCCAGCCTATACCAGGCCTGTCCGCAGCGATAATACGAAGCCCTAACTGTATGCTCAGCTCATCAAACATGGCGGCCTCAATGCGAGAGCCTGGAATTCCATGTAGGTAGAAGACAGCTGGCCCCGTTTGCGAGCCATACTGTGCATAGCCGAGTTGTCGTCCATCAGGGAGGATAAAAATGTCCGAACAGTTATTATCTAAACGAAAACGCGACTTGGCAGGTTCTTCTGCAAGAGTCGCTGGGAGGCTGACTGGATGGTCAGTTATTTTAGCGCTGGTGGATACTCGAGTAAAATAAGCTCTCAAGTCCGACACTGGAGACATAGCAGATGTGAGAAGCAGCTAAACATGCTGCGTATGGCGATGCAAGTCATTCGGCAATATATGGCACAAGGTCCTTATCCGCTTCCCTGGTAAAGGACTAGCCGTGACTCAGGGTGGCACATGTTCTGCAAGCCAAGGCTAAGCAGATGTCAGCCTTCGCGTGGCTGTTCGCGGTCTGAAGAATCAGCTATTCGTGTGCTACCTGCGATTAGAGTCAGAAAGACTCTTGTCGTCGTGGCAAACACATTCCTGAGATAGGACTTGATAACTCATGGTATTTTGAGACCCTCGCACGAGCAAAGGGCTTTGTTGTTGGCCTGCGAAAAGAAAAGAAGCTAGAACATTTTACGCAAATCATTGCTTGTGGCCTTTTCTAGTGCAGCTGTTGCATGCATTGTCAGCATAAACAGTGTCGACTTTTCGACTAACAAGGTTTGTGCTAATTATAGATGAACGTCAACACATCCCTCAAGAAAGTCCTACTCGCAACCGTAACTCCTCTCTTCTCGTCGTTCGAAACGATTATTACCCCATATACCAGCCTTTTCCAAGATCCTACGCGGAAATTATTCTCGAAATATTAAAATACTGTATGTTTCTATCGACTATATTTTATGAATGTTGTAAGAAACATCAATCGGGACAGAATTCGCGCGTCGACAATGAGTTCAAGTTGGAACAAGCCGTGTTGTTCAATGGTGTTGCGCCTCCACATATATGTAATGACTGAAGTATGTTTAAGATAGATCCATTCTTCCACCAAATGTGAAACGATGGAGTGTTGAGTACTGCTTTTGAGTCGCCTCAACGAGGGCTTGGATGCTGCAAATGAGATTGCGGTCCGGAATGCATCTTGTCTTTTGCTGCACCACCCACACGACTTGGACATGCAAAGAGCCTTCGTTCGAATCATGTGACGGCTGTTGTAATGGCAGAGCAGACGTCTCACCAGACGAGAACGCACTCTATGACTAAGCCACTAGGCCCTTAAAGCGAGCTACTACCAACCTAAGCCCTTGCAATGCTCACTCTGGTTGGAACAGAATTGTGGATATTCAACTGTAAGCTTCGCTTTATCAACCGATCTGATCGAATTCTTACGGCATCAGCTACAGCGAAGGAGTACGGAGGCTACGGCAGAAAAGTATGAGACTACTAGGGACCTAATCCAGACCCCTGTAAATGAATTAGAGGCCCAGTTTTACTACGTATTACATTATTTCTATACTTCTGCCTAAGGTCTTACCCGTATCATTTTCTAGGTTTCTTCTTACTCACCTCATACTATGGACCGGCCATGTGTTCTCACTACTTTATGCCGCGGCCTCTGTATGCTTCGATTCATGGCGTACGGAAGACTGGATCCGGACACGCAGTTCTTACACACTCAGGCTCAGTTCCCGGGTGTCGTGATTGAGGTCTCATATGCCCAAAAGAAAAAAGACAGGGAGAAGATAGCATACGATTATATTCTTGGGGCGGACAGTAGCATGCAAGTGGCCGTGTGTCTGGATATTGGATAAAGAAAGAGAAAGGAAGCAAGCATTTCCGTCTGGCGACCACATATACCGATGAACAAGGAGGGTGAATTCGAGCTGAGCTCGCGGTAGACGGTCGAGGTATAGGTTCGCTAGCGATGAACACCTTTGGGGCATTGGAGGTCAAACCTGGCGCAGGGATGATCGTGGATTGATTGCGAGCATTGATTGGAAGTTGCTTTTTCTCCCGACCCCAAACGACAAGCCACTTTGGACTTGGGAATCATATGAAGGTGTCCTGAGCATGCCAGGTATATGCAGGCCTGACGACGTCTTTCAATTCGTGGGCCGCAGAAGTGAGCTTGGATTCGAAGCTAGTCCATTTCGCAGAGTCAAAATGGCCAGCCTCAAAGTTTGAGAGCTTACTATTGCAGTACTAATTGGGTCGAAGTCTTCCAGACGGAAGCTACTCCGGAACGTTGGCCGCAGAGTTTGACCCGAATCAGCGTAAACGAAGCAACCACTCAGAAACAAGCGGAACAAACTTAATAGTGACACAAATCCGTTATTGGAGATTTCTGCAGCATCTTATGAATCTCACTTGGAGTATATCCTTGATCATCGGATGCACGCCGCAATGGACTATCCAGAAACTGGGGTGAAATTTAATGAGACAACTAACAGGATATATCTCCTGATTATAGGGGCTTTCTTACATCCATAACAACGAAGACTAGCAAGGCTGGTGCTACTCTGTCAGGAAAGTGACAAGTTCTCCCGCATAGGTTTCGACTCGACTATGATCTGGGAGAACGCCTCCGGACAGGTCGGAGGGCCTCAAATTCCAAATCAAAAATAGTACAGATACTAATTGAGATGCCTCTGGAGCGGATCTAAGAACATTAGTGGAATCGTTGATTGGGGCTAAAAGACTAACAGGTACATTAGAAGCGCTCGATGTGGAGTCGCATGTGCCAAGACGTGAAGCGAATCCTTCCTTGGAGCAAAATGATCCTAGAGAGGTAATGTTTCAAGCACCGTTACTTTGGGTCAAGACGACAGTGTTCAATTCAAGCCACAATAGGTTGTAGTGTTGCGGAGTAGACGCTTCACAAATTAGCATGTGAAACATCCGGCTGGCATGTAGCTATATCGTCGTCCCAGGTTCAACATATGCGTTGCAAAAACAAAGCATCTGTCAGCACTATGGGCTTTACCTAGTCCTATTGGTACGTCGTACATTTCAGATGCTGTCTCTACAGTCGTCACAGTTGTGATCGTGATTGCGGTTGTGCTTGTAGGTTGGCTTACAGCGGGACGGAGGTCATAACCATACCCCAGCATTTCTGGATGACTGGCTGATGCTCGTCGTAGCTAAGCATTGCCCCACCTGCTCAGCCTCTACTTGGCGTTTGATGTTCTGAGGTTGATGTCTTAGCTGTGGAGTAAGACAAAGACCGATGTTGCATAATTAGCCACTTCTGGAGTTTTGCTCAATCGAATATGTGATACTTCAGCTGCCAAGCATATATGCAGTTCTTCATGTCCTACCTGTACAAAGCTGGGCGGCTTTTCTGGAGTACGATTTTCTTACATGCAGACTTGGGAAGCCAGTCAAGACCCTGACTTATGTCTGCCAAGCATTGAATCAGCGGTAAAGGTTTGGTAGGTGGGGCATCCTTCCAACAACACAGCAGTCACGTCACTTCCGGAGGGGAACATCATACGGCACGGACCGCACATGGTTTAGTCTTACAGTGCTGAGCTGGCGTTATGGCTATTGTGCGGTCTATGAGTATAGTCAGTGGCTCCTAGTTCAACGTGGCAGAGTCATATAAATAGGCGTCTTTCCCGACATGACTTCTCCTCCTCAGTTTTTCATTCAAACATAACCTGAAAATGTCTTTCCACCTCTCTGCAGAAGATATCCGTATTGATGACGGTCATGTCCTCAGGGCGCGTCTCCGTAATGAGGGAGGCGAGTTAGTCGATACCGAGATCGACCTCGACCGATACATTGGCAACTCTGATGGTGTGTTCAGCTACCTCAATCACAAGTTGTTGTCTTGATCATTCAGTGTACTAAAGTAATCATTTTAGGCCGATTCGAGTGGGAGGGCCAAGGTCGGACACCTCTCTCACCACTAGTGTTTTTTTCGCAAAGCTAACCAGCTCGGACAGGTTTCTCACAGTCCGCTGAGAATGTTGAATTCTCAATTGAAGGTGGTGGAGAGGTCCCCGTCCTTCGGGCCAACTTGCGCAATGTAGAGGGAGAGATCATTCCCTGTGATGTGAACCTTTCCGAACGAATTGAGAATCATAATGGACAGTTCGTATTCGGTAAGCATTTTGTGCAAGCAGTGGAAAAAATGGGTCTAATGAATATCCTCTTTAGTTTAAGGGCTTAGTGTTCCGGCTGTGGAGCAACATCCCCTAGCTTGCGTCCTAGTAAGGCAGTCTCAGATAGAGATCGTGGTTACGATTCAGGACCGGCAAAGGTTACATAGTGAATCAACTTCAAAATTCCTCTATTTGTGTGAGCTCAAATCATGATGTGGCCTTATGAGATTTCAGTGGTCCTGGAGCCAGGAAGCAGAACATAAACCCGTACTGCCAACCAATATAACTACTCTGTGAGAATGAAAATCTTCACAGGGGCGGTGTGCCGACCAAAAAAAAAAGGATCCAAATCAGGGCGAGCTGCAACAAGCAAGATCACCTGTTTCTTCTCGTTCTCGGCAGATGGGTGTGTATGATGGCCCTGGATAGATAATGGATGCACCTTACCTAGGTAAACATTGTATTCAGGCTGTATTTCAGACTTGTAGCAGTGCACCCGGTCAGGTGATGGGAATACATCGGTGCGGACTCTCGGATCTGGGGAATGTCTTACTAACCCATTAACGGCAAGAGGTGGTACTGTCTTCGTGGGGTTCCGAGCAGGCCTCAACCCTTATCGTGTCGTGCTCAGGGTTTGTCACAAGTTTCTTGCAGACCTTCCTCGAGCATAGCGCTCGAAACAGCATTTCCAGGCGTTGAAAGGTATTCTCAGCCCCTCCGATGAGTAAATACTCCCTGTTGAAACCCCAAATATTGAACTGCTCACACAAGCCTTTCTCATTACTCACCGCTCCAATATTTCCGTTGCTCCAGCTGCGAACAACTTGTGAAATACCCCGGGCGTTGAATGACCAGAGACGCACAAACCTTGCTCGCCATCCAAGCCGGTTGGTCCGCTAAAAGGCGTAGCGAGTTACCACTTTCACGTTAGTGACAGGCAGGGATGCATGTTCAATTTCCTCCACACGCGAGGTTTCGAAATACCGCCTTGTAGACTACAGACTCTGTAAGTAAATAGAAAAAGATCACGGTCAGGTCAGGTCACGCTGCGAGAGCTGGACTATATGTCTGGCCATGAGTAACTCTATTAGACTTCTACTTAGAGGTTACGGGTTCGACAGATCCATTGCCTTTCCAAGCGTGCGGCATCAGTATGCAATACGAATTTGTGATGGTGATGATGATGATGATATTCATTTACGACCAAGAGAATATACAGTCTCGGGTCCCTTGTCCCGCGGTACCGTAATTCCCTTGTAAAACTTAGAAAACAATTCTTGCTTAGAAGCGTTTGGCCTACTAATCACTCTCTGAAAATGTAAAAGTAAAGCCAGTTAATAGCGACCTCCCTCGCCAGTAAGGGTGGACCTCCTGACCAGGTACTCTCTGCGCTTCTAACCAAGTAGCGTTACAGCCTCCTTCTTGCTATCTGTAGTACTGTATAATCGTCTCGAGAGGGCGCAAGAATGTCGAGAGATACTATACTCGTAGATGTGGTCTTGTAGGCTTTATGCTTGTCGTTAGCTTCGAAGAAAATCCATTTTGGTCGGTTTCCTTCAGGCTACATGTCACCTCAGTGAACGTATATAGTTAGGTATACGATAGCTCAGCTCGTGTTGGCTCTACAGACTTATACTTAGTAGAGCTGAAAGTTCATAGCTAGCACCACGTACAGGTGGGAGTTCGGTTTGGCTGGCGTGCAACATGAAGTAATAAGGCACATGGCTCGCCTCATGTAACAGTAAACGGAAGGAAAAATTGTCTTGTTAATTTACTTCGCTGCTACCATGGCGGTCGTTGTTAGAGGTGAGTTCTTGGAGACTGATAGTGAGTAACAAAACCTACATGTGCACCGACAGGTACTTATACGTTCTGGATCTTAAGCTTCATAGACCTTTGAAGGATCTTATTTGCATTGCTCATTTTCCGCACTGGAGTGAAGATTCTCGCGCTAAATCATCACGAGATACTGGTTGTGCAGAATAAACATCAACGGATGGGTTCGCATTGCCCATAAGTTAGCCATAGTTATGGTACACAATAAATAAAGTCAGGTGTTCTGGACGCCATTTCAACAGGCTCTGCTGTGTCGCAACGGGTAGTGGTTACAAACTAGAGCCTCCGACGGGCCATCATCCCAAGCTTCCAAAGACCCCAAATGCCAGCACCCAGGACAGTCCAACTATCCACACCTCGCAAAATGAAGATCCTCTTCACCATGGCGAATGCTGCCTTCTCATTAAGCCTTGGGAATGGCTCACTGGGCACCGGCTTTCCCAGAAACTTGCACAGCGGCTCCCACCCCTCTTTCGGCTGAAACTCAAGCACTTCTTTGCCCCGCTTGGCAGCTTCCTCATGGACCATCTTGTGGTAAACATCATACGCTTTCTCCGACCAGATGTTATCGACACCGTATTTGGTTTTCGTCATCTTCACACACTCCATGTTCAATGCATACCACAAGCGATCGGTGCGGATCAACCTGCCGCTGAGCCAGAACTTCCAGGTGAAGAAGAACCCCAAGCTCTCCCACGCGGACTTGAGCCACACTTGACTGTTCTCCCGCTTATTCAAGACGATCTTTATGTCGGGATACATATCCAAAAGGTCCGACAGGAAAAAGAATACCGGGAAATCACACAGACCCTGGTGGCCCGCCATCAGCGTCCGGACCATCTTGTGGCGCTTTTCGCGATCTTCCTCTCGTGCAGCGTCGAGTAGTAGCTGTAGTCGATCCGTATGCGGGATGATTTGTGCCATGTGCAAGCATGGAGTGTATCCCAGAATTTCAAACGCCGCCTGCATCGAGCTGGTTGCCGCGCGGGGCAAGCCGGCTCCGATGACCTCCAACTGGGCCGAGGAGGTGGAGTCAACCTCGCGATTATCGCTGATGAACCGAACCATTGTTTCGATATTCACTGCTTGGAGAGCCTCGGACTGTTCACTAATACTATATACCTAAGATGACCTCCAACTGGGCCGAGGAGGTGGAGTCAACCTCGCGATTGTCATTGATGAACCGAACAATTGTTTCGATGGCCACTGCTTGGAGAGCCTTGGACTGTTCACTAATACTATATACCCCCTTTTGATCGTACGATGACCATATCTGACTCAGCACTAAGGTTTAAGGGTTCAGCTAACTGCTGTCAGAATGTCACGAGCCGAAGACAAAAAGATGTAAGCAAGAAGGGAAGTGAATCTTGAGTTTAATAAGACGCCATTATTGACCAGCTATGTACAACACAGTTGGGATCAATAAACCCATGCCCTGTAGTCCGTACAACGCTCATCACCTTACTGGCCAAATTCCCCTCAAGCGAAAGGCCAGGCAGGGGTTTGTTCATCCTGAGAGTATTGTAGAGCCAATGAGAAAGCTGCCTGTCTATTTGCCTATTACGCGATCACATGACACTCTCTATCCCTCTACATACTGTAATAATACCAGTAGTGTGATAGATAACGATTTGTTTGTTTGCGTTTCTTTAAGCTATAAGTCACGTAGAAGGGCCTTCGGGCTATGAATTGCCCGTTGATGAACGTGCCTAGCTGTCTTTCACTTCATCAGCTAGCCACTTAGCAATGGCCGCATTGGTTTCTTCGGGTTTGTCCAGGGCAACCCAATGCCCGGCCTCAATGCTGACTTCCGTCAATTGCTTGCAGTGCTGCCTCATCGAGTCTGCCAGGGTCGAGGTAGCTGTAGCACACACAGTGTCCCACTTCGCTTCGATGAAGAGCACCGGGAAGTCAAGGACAGCATTGTTTTTACCTTTCTGGAGGTTGTACTCGCGGTTAAGTTTGTGGTTCATGTAGTACGCGTTGGCAGACCAGAAGCCCGTTTTTTCCATTGCGGCGACGACCTCGTGGAACAACTCCTCATCCAGAACCAGATTCTCAATCGGAATATTGTGGAACATTTTCGGCAGTTCCTTCGCCCCACCAAACCATCCTCCGTCCTGCACGACCTTTGCTGTCAGCGCAGGTTGGCCGAGATTTGCGGGCTTGCCCTTGGAGTAAATAGCCCGGGTAAACCCAAAAATATCCTTATCGAAAAAAGCCGTGGCCTCTTCAAAGTTTCGCTCGTAGTAAACTTGATAGTCCCATTGGCCAAAGGGATATTCGGACTCCGGATATACATCCCTGTTGACGGTTTTCAACAGCTCTTCCAGGCCCAATTCCAGACTGTGGGACGGCACCGCCATTAACACAATACCTTGACAGACCTCCGGGTGGACCACAGCCAAACTGCTCACCACACCAGCTCCCCAATCGTGTCCCAGCCACACGGCTTTCTCTTTCCCAAGCGCCTTCAACAAGGCCAAGAGTCCTGTAATGATGACCTCGTGGGAATAATCCTCCAGATTTCGGGTGACGGTCGACTTCCCATACCCGGGCATATCTAGCGCCACGACACGAAAGCCTAGGTTAGCGAAAGCAGTAAGTTGGTGCTTCCACGTCTTGGCAATAGCTGGCCATCCGTGGATGAAAATAAGAAGCTGGCCTTCAGTGGGCCCGGCCGAGATATAGTGGAGTTCTTTCTCGCCATTGGCAGTATAGGTGACGGAGTGTTCAGTAAATGCCGACATTTTGAGTAAGGATGAAAGCAGTTCGGGACAGACTGAGTTTGAGGAAAGGTTCAGACCATTTAAATGCTATGAGACGGCAGGTTGTGAGGAAATGTTCTGACAAATCAAGTGCTATACGACGACTCATTCGGGGAAATGCTCAGACCATTTAAATACTATGAGACGGCAGGGTGTGAGGAAATGTTCCGACAAATCAAATACTTTACGACGACTCGATCGGGGAAATGTTCAGAACCAATTAAATGCTATTGATCAATATATATACGAGCATGTATCCAGCCCGAGGTCCCTTAAGACTTAATAGTCATCTCCTCGGTCCTGCGTTGGTTATCTTACGGTTGGACATCAAAGTGACGCATGGTAAGCTGAGTTCATTATCATTATTGGTCGGAATTCCACCCCTCTGGCGGTCGATGAACGCAGAGAAGAACAGCAAACGGAGTTAAGGATTCGAGCACACTTTAATCCGTGCTTACTAGCATATACGTCTTGATACCATCCGTTGCGCTTGCCACGTTCCCATTCTCAAGTCTACTACGGGCGTCTAAACTTCCAGATGTTGGCCCCGCTGCTCCTCGAGCCCATGGTAGTGTCATCAACGGCCTGGCGCAAACCCTATGGATGCTGAAATGACGCGTTCTCTTATCATTTGAGCCAAACCGGCTCTTCTCCTTTTTTGGCTTTGAAATGTAGCATTAACTATCGATTTATGATATAGACTTGATATCCTTTCTCTTGCTCGTTGCATAAAAGGTGGCTGCGCTAATAGTGGAGTCATCGCTTTCATAGTTTATATGTATATACTATTCGAGATCTGCGCTGTAGTTCTGAAAATGCAACACTGGCAATTCTTCATGAGTTAGGGCATAAAGATAACCATGCTATCGAAGAGAAACAAGTACAGGTAACGCTATACGAAGTTCCTAGCCTATCGTTTACTAACTAGGGGTATATCGCGTGCCTATAGTAGTTAGTTAGCTATATCTTCAATACTATTTGATCTAAGAGGAAATGATCACGTCCTAAGGTCAATTATATATCCTATAATGACCTCCTCTTCTAGGTTTGTAGGTTTTTTCGATTTTGGGGGTTTATCACGTCAAGAGGGTATTCCGGTGCGTCTTCGAAGGAGGGTGATATAGACGATGTTATAGGTCATTGCAATGGCTCTAGCACTGCAACTTAGGTTTATTTCAATTACATCGAGTGCAATGTTGACCCTGCTTTCGTATAGAAGTCTAGAAGTCGTAGCATGTCTTGTTGTGGAGTTGTAAGGTGTTAAAGTGAAAAGAGGGTATGATGTTCGGAAGTGGTGCACTCGCTTATCCTGTACGTTAAAACGAATGGCTATTGTCCACAAGGGAGGTCAGATTACGACACCACCAATGTGAGGGTCAGTGGACTGTGGCGCTTACAAGTGTGCGAGCCGTACTAGGCGCTTCGAGAAGAGGACAACGGCAAGAGAACAGGCTCCCATATGTGGCTTGGATGGAGCCACGCAATGCAGCTGTGAAATGGATTCCATAGTCATGTTACGTTTTGACTCACTTTCTTACATTCTTCCGGCCTCCAGCCTTGCCGTGGCTGAGAGTCGAACCGCCTAACGAGTAAGCGAAGACCGCGTCTCGTTGTTCTCCGCATGTCAGACTCGGCTTTATTGGCTTCCCGACGACTGCGCAAATATCATAAGCCTTGGGTGCTTCACTTTGGGGCCCCAGTGCCATGGGATATATAAATGATACCAGAGATAGTGTCGTGAAAATGTTCAAAGACCGCAGAGATCGGGTGCTTCCAAGCTATACTACTTCCATTGTCAATGTCGGACCTTAAAATCCTTGTTTCTGGCTCTGGCATCGCGGGCAGTGTGTTTGCCTTCTGGATGCTCCGTGCCTATCCCACCGCCAATATCACCATCGTGGAACGCGATCCTGCCCTCCGCTTGACCGGGGCCAGCGTCGACATACGCAGCTCAGCCGTGGACATCATCAAATGGATGGGCGCAGAACCAGAGATCCGCAAGCAAAGCACCAACGAAAAGGGCTTACAGTTCGTCGAAGCGAACAGCAAGGCTGCGGCAACTCTCAAAGCCACCGGCCGATCAGATATCCAGAGTTTCACTTCTGAATACGAGATCTTCCGCGGGGGACTCGCGAAGATCTTCATAGATTTGATCCGGTCGCGGGTGAATCTCGTCTTCGACGAATTTGTCGATCATTTTGAGCAGCACGACGATGGGGTAGTCGTCACCTTTGCCAAGAGCAAGGACGTGAAGACGTATGACTTTCTTGTCGCGGCTGATGGCCTGGGCTCGAGGATTCGCGGCACCATGCTGGGCCGGCAGCCGTTGGAGCAACTCCACGACGAGGGCGTCCATGTAGCATACTTCACGATCAAGAAAGACCTGCTGCAGGGTGACGGTATGGCCAAGTGGTACAACGCAACGGGTGGACGCGTTGTGTTACTGCGCCCCGATCCCGATCCGGCTGGTCGTACAAGAGGCAATCTCATGAAGGTAACCCCCAAGGGCGATAGCAAGACGCGGGAGAGTCTTAACAAGGCTCTTCGCGAAGGTAATGAAAGCTACATGAAGCTGATGGAGGAGATGTTCCACGATGTTGGCTGGATGACCCCCGAAGTACTACAGGGCATGCGCGAGAGCGACGACTTCTACTGCTCTCTGTTCGGCCAGATCAGATCGCCCAAGATCCACGACGGCCGTGTGGTCCTACTAGGGGATGCTGGTTATGCGACACCCGGCTTTGGCACCAGTCTCGCAATCATTGGCGGCTACGTTCTGGCAGGAGAGCTGTTGCGTCATCCTGGCAATGTCAAAACGGCTTTGGAGCGCTATGCAGAGATCATGCTACCGTTTGCAAAAGCTTCACAGGGTGGCGGGGATAATGCAATGCAGCTACTCAATCCGCAGACGCAATGGGGCATCAAAGTCAGGAATGCTGTCTTGGGCTTCGTGACCGGAATGAAGCTGGATAGGTTGGGGATGGCTGCAGCCGCGGCGCTGGGCTTCACCGAGAAGAAAGCCCCCATGCCGGATTATGAATGGCCAGATAAATGAAAATGGTATCCCTGACCAACCGAAAGCATTCTCCTCTCTTGTGGTCATCTCCTTCTTATAATTATAATAGGAAGTCATTGGGAATGACACGATCATGAACGGGGTGTTAAGGCTGGAACCCGATTTTGAGAACTACTGTAATATTACAGCTGTACTATAGCAAAACTAGTAATACATAATACATTTAGTAAATTCAACTCCAGAGTGGGATGATTGTAAACATAGGGACCTGCTACGATATCGAATGTTAGAAGAACCTTCGAGTTATTGCTTAAGGTGAGCCCTATGCCGTACGAGTAGATGAAATGCGGAAACAGATAGTTCCATGAGATATAGTCTCATAACACGGTCGCAAAGACAGTCAGGATGAGCAGTATTTGCATGTGCCCCCACAGGGTCCCAGTGACGCTCTCAAACACCAGTTCTTGGATGCTTATCAGTGCCAGTGAAATGCCCTATGCGAATCGACCCGTTACCGTGACATGAACCTAGATCTCCAAAATGTCCTGCCCCAGCCAAAGATGAGAACACACCTTCCCAGTATGTGGCCAAAGGCTAGCGGCAGCCCAAACCTGTACCACGTGACAGGTTGCCAGAATCTGGCTCCCGGCACTGCTACCCCTTTGCCTTGTCCACCTGTCGCTGGTTTGTTTCCCATTGACTGCCCAGTAAATGCCTCGATAGCCTCTAGCACAATGACTACTGTCTCCTCCGGTCGACTCAGAAACGGCGAGTGGCTGGTCTGCATCTCTCTATGCTGCACGTGACCACCCATCTCCCTCGCCATGCCTACCGACAACCGCTGTATCACGACCGGTAAACCCTGATCCTCAACGGTGCCAATATACCACGCAGGCACATCCATCCAACCTGCATAAGCGTGCTGACCCCCCTCAAACAGTGCCTTGAGGCTCTGGGTGGTCAGCTGCGAGGCCCAGTAATCGGCTTCATCAACCGGCAAGTCGTGATAAAAGAGCTGGCGTGGAGGAGTGACGAGCTCAGCATACCCAGTCTCGTTATTGACGCGCCAGGCAGGGGGTGGACGGCCGAATAAGGGGTCCATGAATGCCACTCCGGTCAGGGTGAAGCCAGAAGCTATCAGGATGAGGCCGATGACGTGCCCCGTAGCTTGGGTTTGAGCGTGATCTGATTTTTGAGTATGGGTCGTCAACAATGGAGTAGAGTCTCGTGGTTGCGCGAAACCCTTGATAGCGCTGTTGCCCACCATGCCGCCATACGAATGCGCAATAACTACTACGTCGCGCCCATCGGTTGTTTCACCGGATATGGCCTCGCGAACGGCATCAATATCATCTTTGAACGTGGCCGCTGCGTCGCCGGTCGTTGAAGGGAGCGTTACTCGGATGCATTTCAGCTTGTACTGCTCTTGCAAAGGCTCGATGATCTTGTCGTAACACATTGGTCTGTGCCAGGAGCCAGGAACGAAGACTAAAGTTGGTAGATTGGGCATCTTAGAATACGGCTGAGATTGTGAAAGGTTGTTTTGAAGTGCTTGATTTTCATGCGTACGACTCTCGGAGTTGTACAAAGTGGCGCTCTTGAAGCGTAGAATCAGTATTGGGCTTTATAAAGATTAATTTGGTGGATAGAGAGTTACAAGTAAGCTCGAATGTAGAGTATGACTTCCAGAGTCATCGACCGTGTAATCCCTTGCATAGAATTGTCGTCAACGGAACATAGTAACTCCGGTAACTTCGTGGCTGGTCCTCTGCTATTCCTATACCGGCGTTGGAACCGCGACTTTTTGTCAAGGGTGCCGGCTTCGTCCAGGACATCACTGAAAGAAACCTTACAACGTAGGAAGGCGGAATCGGGACTAGTCTTGATGAAAACGTGTGCGAAGCCTGTGACTTTATCGTAGGACTTGTAAGTTAATGTCTAGGGTTTTAATTAGATTGAGAAACAGGTTAACAAGTACAGCCTCGGAGATAATCCCTAGCTGGTTATTTTCTTTCTTTACACAGTAGATAGAACTGACGTTTTGCCAGCTTCAATTCAACATTCCTCCAGAGGAAGCTTTGGTGATGGTCAGGTGATACGTTGCGGTGGGAATTATGATACCTTACTTGACAACGGTTTACAAATCAATAATGTCATGAAGATCGACTAACATACAACTCGGAGCAATCAACTATATTCACGAGAATCCAAGAAGGGAAGAGATGTTTAAGGGTTTATTTTTACAAACATTGTCTTTGCGGCCGCGCCAGGTGATCGGCTGCCATGTGACTTCACAATCCTCAAAGGAGCTTGAACAATAATCCCAGTCTCTGGATCCAATACAACTCTTGAATTCCTATGACAATTTTGGACTCCCAGTCCTCATACACTCACTATACAGACTTAAGTAAACTGTTGCAATTCCTTCACTCCGGCTCCCACCCCGTGTACCCATGGGATCTTCTGACTGACGAAAAATTCCACATCTGGCTTCGGTACCTGATCCTCCTTCACATCCAGAGTTCCGGCAAACAAGATCACCATGCCCTTGAAATCCGGCGCGTCGCTCTCTTTATAGATCACGGTGCTACATTCGGGGCAGAAATACCTCGTGAGCATCATTCCAGTCTCATGCTTCTTGGCATGTGATTTGGGAGGAACCGACGACGATTTCAGATCGAATTTGGAAGCTGGGAGGAGGTAGGTGTAAGTGAATGCACCACCTGACAGCTTACGGCACTCGCTACAGTGACACAGAGCCTAAGAACAGTTAGTTTGTTATCTACACGGCAGGATAGGGCGTGAAAGGGATTTGGGGCTATAGACCTTCAAAGCAGGTTCCGCTTCGTAGGTATAGGTGAGATTGCCGCAAAGGCAAGATCCAGAATTGGCCATTGTAAATAAGCACAGCTTTTGGACCTTGTGAAAATGTGGGATTGTGAATGTTTAGATGGGAACATCCCACACTATTTATACCCATCATCGCGATGAGGGGTATCGCACTGGATAGGGTTTTGTGGCGTCTATAGCTGTTGCTACGGGGTCTTGGGTACTATAATGGGCTTCGATATTTATTCTGTGGCACCCAATCACCAACTACGAACCAGCCCAGCCACCTAGAACGCAATGTTTACCATTAGTAAATGTTATGTGATGTGGCGTTACACATGCTTCTAGCCAAGACCACAGCCTCTGTTAGTCACGATGTCTCAAAACAGTCTACCACTCATGCTTCTTGTTTGGTGCCTGGACAAGAAGCAAGTTTTTTATTCTGCCCGATTTCTCGTGAGAGGATCTTTTTGGGAATCAATAAGTTTCTAGTGTGTGCCCCCTTAGCCAATCCATAGCTTCATGTCATTGATCACTCGTCCTAGGGGTTGCTCGTCACACTTTCTGTTTGAACACCATGTAGCATCTCTGAAGACTTGGATCTTCTGATGTTATTATATTTTAGCTTCGTCATTAGTTGCAATGAGCGATGCGTGAGGGCAAAAGTGGTTACGATGGCTACGTTGAATGGATCATCTACATCCACCGTGCCTGCCGCACACTTATAATACATCCTCAAATCTGTAAACTATGCCCCTTTCATCCTCGAAGTTTCTTTTTGGAATCCCTCACTCTACAGCTTTGTTGCTCACGGGCTTCAGTTGTGTTTGCCAGACTAACGTAAAAGCACACATGTCTGAGGGAAGACACTACCTATGATATGGCATCCGCTGATGTCGATGGCAATGTACAGTGGAAGATCAACCGATCTATATTCTCCAGATATCTATGGTACCGAAACTAGGGGACACTTCATAAGAAGGTATGCGGAGAATTTAGGACGGTACTGTGAAATTTGCTGAATTTCTCGCTATTGCAACTTATTTCCTCATAATAACAGTTGATTTGATATGAGCTATTTCTCTGCATATCATTTTAAACCTTTAACTCCCGGAATTCTAGATATAAATGTTGAAGAAACAATAGCAAAGGCTAGATAATACTCCCAACAGTACATTGTCGGGACTCGGCTGATCGTATCCTGCTTTCACTAGTGGTCAAAGAGCAGCTGAATCATTGTTGACATGTTGAGAATCACTTTATTAGGTCTAGATACTTATATGATAGCTCTTGTTAAAGGCTTCGCCGATTGTGAAGGACTTTACCGGGGCTTTCAGTGAATTTTTATAGCCACTAAAATATGCCCAATAACTATAAAAAATGCCAGAGGATATACCAGGATTCCTCCAACTTCTGTAACAGTCGCCCTAGATACATTCAAAGTTAGAAATGTCATCAAGCAGGGAAAATTGCATGACTCAGTAGTCACATACTCGTCGCCGCCTAGCTTATGTAAATGACTGATACGATAAAAGTGTGCTGTAAGCCACAAAACCCAGCAGAGGCTAAGAACAATCTCCAAGATAATATCCAGTCTAACCAATCCTAGGACCTTACGATCTAAGGGGTACCGGAAGCGAAGAAACACTGCCATTATAGCAGTGAATAGAATGAGTAAACTTTGAGATAGGAGGCTTGATAAACAGAACCTTGAAGTAAACGCTGTCAGAAATCTAGCGAGCGAGCTTGGGCTGACCACGACCTGAACTCACCACGTGCAGGGGAACTTGTCACGAACAACAACCCCAAGAAATGCGACCTCGAAAATGGTGCTCAGTACCAAGAAAGTGAGGTGCCATCCGAGAATTACCTGTCCTCCTATCTCACCTGCGTTGGTCACAGCCCAGTAGCGAACCTTAGGATCGTATTTAGGTCCCGACGTGCAGCGTTGATTCGCAAAGGTGCCGGCCGCTTTCATCTCAGGCTACCGATATTCTATGAGATTAGTTACTCCATTTCAATAGCTGAGATAACTTACTCGCGTCATCTGGAGCCACCTTGCCGTCCTTAGCCTTTCATGCTCCTCAAAAATAGTTGCAAATGAGGTTGATGTTGTTAGTGCTGCTACGCCTGTTCTTGCAATCGACTCATTGGGAATATCCGTCAGCATATATAGCTGCTCATTCTCTTTGATATTCATCCAGGTGCTCCTTATCACTGGTTCGTATCGATGAGGGAGTGTTTCGTGGGGTGGTAAGAGCCAAAGCCATATGGAAATAGCGTATGCTTGGAGCAGTGATTCAAGCAATGAAAAACCAAGTAAATAATAAACCATTCCTGACTCGTTCCTAAAATGATCATAACAAGTGTTGATATCCGAGAGCGGTATATCAGGTCGCCGGCTGGATGCTGCATTGCGGTTCGGATGTGTGCCAAGCGTCAAGGAAAATGCGCATGAAACCAGAACGGTTGAAATGATGCCCAAAAGAGCAAATATCGAGCTTCGAAGCCGTGGGTAGTCCAGACGAAGCCAAAATTCGAGCATGTACGCCATTCGTACCACGGAAATGGCTACAAAAAGAGCTACCAGTGTGCTCGTCGTGCGGATTCGCCAGATCAGTACGTCATCTAACAAGTCTTCCATTGAATAATTGCAACTGAGCTGCCACGCCAAGGCCGAAAGTATGCCCAAGATGACTTCCAGAACGTTTACAGCAGCAATACAACGCGTCACAAAGCGGACTTCCGGATCCCTGGATGACCACCTAACTGGCGACTCGCCTGCTCTGGTCTGGACCTCCAGGCCCAGCCTCGTGCGGAGAAGCGTAGACATGGACTATGGCAGCAAGTCGTGATGAAGGTTGGTGACAGTGATTCCTATCGCATTAAGTAGGGCAGTGAAGGCGACACTATTTTGTCCACGGTAACCAACAAGTCACGCACCTCATATGTGAGGGGCGCGTCTCACCGAGCCTGGTGGCTGACATGCCGCTGCGCCCTCTCTATCTCGCATCCCGCTGCGCCTTGGTGATACCGTTCACTTTTCACAGCCGAAACATGTCAGCCGCCCTTCGTTTCCGTTCATCTAAACATCCAAGGTCTGCCGAAGTTCGAAGCAGCAGTTATCACCATGGAACTGTGTGCACGATGTAGTCGTTTCAACATCCAGGACTTCAATCGGAACAGCTTTGAGTGGCGAGGCTATCCGCTCTCCGCTGTATTGAAGTCTGCCAGCCTCGGCTGCTCCTTCTGTAGCATCCTCCAGCAGCATCTCATTGCTCCAACAATGATGAAGCAGCAAACTCCGAGAGGCCGCCACCTGACAAGATTGATATCAAGCTTTCTCTCTAACATGATTCGCTTTTCTTTTGGAATGCTGGCGCGGACGACCTGGGTGCATTTTCGAGTTTGGAGAGACGACGTCGCTGACTCAGGCGTAGAAACCCTGAACATTAGACGGTTAGGGGCTTTCCTGGGTGAGATACCTAGTCCTGAAAATCCCGGGATTTGGTTCTCGGTAGCAGCAGATCCAGGTAAAGCTTAGAATAACATTGAGTAAAGTTCCGAGGATTGACTTATTATTCAGGAACGCCCGCCCAAGCTTCCCGTGACATAACCGGCCAGCTGTCTTGGAACAGTGATGTCTGGACTCAACAAAACGTAGACTCAATCTTGGCCTGGCACAAGAATTGCTCTGAAAATCATCCTGGATGCGGAAAAACATTGTCAGAGTGTGTAGTCATTACTGCCGGGGATGCTCCGCTACCTACGCGGTGTATTGAGCTTCAACAAAACACGGGTGATCAACAAGAAGATGGCTCATTCGAGGTTTCCGCAATACTTCGGGAAACAAAGCATCAATCGGGAGAATACATTGCCTTGAGCCATCGGTGGGCTGCCGAGACAGAAATCGTCAAAACCACTCGAGCCAATTACCAAAACCGCTTGTCCTCTGCCATCAGTCTGACCCCCCTCTTCCATGAGGTTGCACGAGTAGCCTGCAGGCTTGGGATACGATTTCTTTGGATCGATTCCTTTTGTATCGTTCAAGATGATCCCGACGATTGGGCGCGGGAATCCATAAAGATGGCTGACTACTATCAGTACGCATGGTTGACAATCGCTGCCACGAGCAGCAACCTCTTCGGAGCCTCAACTGCTCCACTGGATGCGAACAGCATCTCCCGAGTGACACGTCTTCCCTATCGCGACAAAAACGGCCATCAAAAAGGACATTTCTATCTCCAATGCAAAGAAGATGCGTCAATCTTTACAGACTACAAGAGCTCTATTGGGACCCTTTTAAGTCGAGGCTGGATTTATCAGGAATGGGTACTTAGCCGCCGAATACTTGCTTTCTCTAGCTCTGGAGTCTTTCTCCAGTGCCACACCGACACACCGCATTTTATAGTTGGTGATAATGATATGTATCACTTACAAATCCAGAAGTATCAACGGGATCCGTACCTCGAGGTGTCATACAAAACCCAACTGAAACCAGAGGTTTTGTACATTGAGGGCATTGAACAGTCTTGGCAAACTGCAGCTGAATTTTATTCTCGTCTGCACCTTACTCGACTCGAAGATGACCGTCTCGTGGCACTGGCTGGAGTGGCGAGCGAGTATGGCCAAGCCTTTCGATCAAAAGAGCAGGATCAAGCGCATGGAAGGCGAGATGACTTTGGAGAAAATCAAGTTTTTCGTCAATATATATGTGGGCTATGGTTCCCATCTGTCCACTGTTTATTATGGGAACAAGCCGAACTCGGATCTCGATTGAGACTGTCTGGCATACCAACGTGGTCATGGGCATCCATGGCTACTACTACAAACGATGACCAAGACAAAGAAATACTCTGTGGTATGCCTATCAAGTGGTCAGTATGCTCAGAAGAAAATGCGTATAAACGACCCCAGGTATCTCCCCAGTGCTCAGCTATTCGCTGCACAGCAATCGAAGTGAGGAAAGAAAATGGATGGCAACCAAGTTTTAACCGGGAGAACCAATTTCACCCTAATAACAAGTACGGCGACGACCATCGTTTTTTCATTCTCCACATCCAAGGTCGTCTCCAACCTGTTCTGATCCATGGCCAATTTCATGGCGAAGAAGACGTAGCACTAGCAGCCAAGTTAACATCTCACTTACCTGATTTCGGCCGGGAAATGTGGCGACGGGTATCAGCCTGTGAAAATCCCGAAATAATATTAGGATGGAGCTCTCTTGAACACCCGGATTATCAGAACAGCGAGCCCTCTGGGATGAACGACCCTATCTACGCTCTGTTCGTAGAGGCAATTACAGGACTTAAACCCTTCTATCCATGGGCTAACCCCTATAACGATACTTTTATGGCGTACAAAGTTCTATACTTGAGGCCCATAGATATAGAAGGATATCAGGGCTGTTATGAACGCATTGGTGTTGGTAGGGTGTTTGGGACGAAAGCTCATTTCCCAATGCAATCTCTTGAAGAGCGAGAGATTTTGTTAGTGTGATCAACGGTACCCAAGGTTATATTACGAATGACCTTGTTTTATTGACGCAGTTTGGGTTGTAAGGAATGCCAGCAAAAACTAGTTATAGCGTACAAAAGTTAATTATATTAAGCAGTACAAAAAGCAAATTTTCCCTACCCTGACAAGAGCAACAAAATCAGGGAGAGAAGGCATCTAATGTTGCTACCATTAAATAATTCTGACAAATGCGCATTTAAACTACTTAAAGTATAAGATTCTATCATTTGGTCATCAAACCTCTTCGAGAAGGAGAGGGTGGTCTACATTGCCATTGTAATCTCGGGACATCGAGGGACTTATCCTGAATATAGAGGCATTAGAGTCTTCAGAAAGAGTGCAACCGAAGGTGAACTCAGAGATCAGGAAAAGATAACCTGACATGCAGAATATCTGCAGCATAAAGGCTCAGCTCCGTTTATCTGCACGAGATGCGCCAAGCCAACAGATGCGTCGCATATTGCCCAGCGACGATTGACCGGCTGAATCCGAGGTGAACCTGTAAAATGGAACAGCCGGGCTCATCCGAAATGAGTTAAAGAGCGTCAAATCAACGGACGCGCAAAACAAAACCACTGAATGTTCACCTGGACCACAAGCTACCGATCAATAAAAGCCTGAGCCTCCATCAGATCCTGCTCAACAGTATTCACCGTAAATCAACAATATTCCAGATATGACACCCTTGCTCAGTCTTCGCCTTGCGATATCTCTTGCAGGGTGCGGCACCGTCACGGGTTCAAACGATAATCAAATCCAGCGAATGAAAATCATCTCCGGCTGTGGCAGCTGCATAATGGCGTTTCTCAAAAGTCTCTGGTCAGAGGGCCAGACATATACCCTTGCCGACGCTCGAGGCTATGCCAGCAGGGCCAGTATGGCGAGGCTTTCCGTTCATGTCTTCCTTCCTCATAATTATCCGCCTTTCTTTCTTCAGAGCCCTCCACTGTGCTGACCATCAATATGTCCTTTGGCTACAGTTTCGGCGACTTTGTCGCTGGTGCTAATATCAGCTATCGTCTTCTTCGAATCTTGGCGGACTCAAAAGGAGCCAGTATAGAGTACCAAGAAGTCATTGCAGAACTAGGAACCATCCAGCAAACTTTTATGCAAGTCGGATATATGACACAAAACAAAAACTTCAGCCAAGCCACGACTAATGCTGCTTCGCATATCATCCTTTCTGCCATAGAACTTATTGGTAAGTTCTTGGCCAAAACGCAGAGATATCGCGAGAGCCTTTGTGGAGGAGGCAATGGCAATGCGGTCTCTAATAGCTGGCAGAAAGTGGGATGGGTTATGTTTAAAAGCGAGGAATTAAGTGAATTAAGAGATGCATTACACCGGAAAGTGTGCCACGTTGGAGTTTTGCTTTCCACTGCGCAGTTGTATGTATCATGCTTACCTTGCCTTACTTTACAAACCCTGAGCTCCTTTATTTAGTCATGCACGGATACCCGATCATATTGCACAATACGAAATCAAAACGCCGGAATTGGTTGCGAAAGCCAAGAAAGACGCTGCTGAGAAAGCCAAGGCTGACAGGGAGGCTGAAATAGCAGCTGCGGAGGCTGCACAGGAAGCTGCAGTAGCTATTAAGAAAGAGATCGATGATGCAGTGAAGAAAGAAAGGGATAGAATGATCAGGCAGGCTGCCGCCGAGAAGAAGGCCGCAGAGGCGAAGGCAGAAGCCGATGCTGAGCAGGCAGTGGCTGAATGGAAGGCTGCGGACGAGAAAGCTGCAGCCGACAAAAAGGCTATCGAGGACGCTGTTGCAAAAGCTAAGGCAGAGATGGAGTCGACAATAGTGGCAGGAGGTGGTGATGCTAACAAGAAAAAAACCATCAAGTTCAAGGACGCTGTTGGACGTAAATTCTCCTTCCCATTCCATCTTTGTCAAACATGGGCAGGAATGGAGGAGTTGATTAGGCAAGCCTTCTTGCATGTTGACATTCTTGGGCCTCATGTCGCAGACGGTCGTTACGATTTAATAGGGCCCAATGGAGAGATCATTCTGCCACAGGTTTGGGACAAGATGATTGAGCCAGACTGGGCAATCACAATGTTAATGTGGCCAATGCCTGACCTCCCCAAACTCCCGTTGGGACTTCGGCCAGAAGCCCAGCCACGACCCTTGGAAGAGCGACTTCCACCGTCTAATAAAAAGAAATCTCCTCGTTCACTGTTAAGTAAGCGGCTTAATCTTTTCATTTGTTGATATCATTTAGTCCTCGCATCGTTCCATATACTAATCAAAGAACAGGATGGCGAGATAAACCGTTTACATTCTATAAAAAGATTTCCAATTTATCTAAGTTACCGAGTGAGCCAGTGGATGCAATGGAAGATGCGAATTCTTGGGGAGATTCAGATACCTTGACGGACGACGAAGAAGATCTAACCGTAGAAGTTAGAAGTCAATAGCCCATCGATTCTTGGAAGGAGTAATGCTTGTGGTTCGTATGCCATCTATCCGACTAGAAATGGCCGCACGTTGGAGTAGCCAAATCGGTCTTGAGTATGTGTTACTCGCCGGCTGATACGTTCTCAGTAGTCCAATCTTGAAAGGAAGTTTTCGTACATAACGTCAATTGAATACGTTCGTTTCCTCAAAATCTTTTGACTGGCAGTCTAGCCGTGTCGGGTGTTTTGAATCTTGAATATCCTATAATAAATCATGCTCCACCAACTCCTCCCTCTGGGGGGCGCATGAGCAGTTTTCTAAAATTCCTACCACAATATTAATCTCTTGTCAATTTGATGGCTATTCACCAACCTTCTGGCCTGCTGTTGATCTTGGTTTATGGGTCGACTTGTAGAACCCAAGAATCCTGAGTATCGTTCATTAGTTTCAGCACCTACGCTTCCGCGCTAATCATTCTGGTCTCGGATGACTCTCTCTGCCATAGCGAGTGTAACACAGAAAGACCATTATGCACCTCAGACTGGAGTCTTCCTCAAAGGAATGAGCTGATGGGCAACAATTATTTCACGAAATTCTGTGCCTTTGCGGATATGAAACCCTAGGTGTGAATTTCGAGAGAAAGATTGATCTTGAGAGTTTCCGGGTCTAAGATGTCTACTGTTGATCACTTTGGGTTTAAAGATTTCGAAAAATAGGGAGGCTTGGGAGATGGCTGAGGATATATTTGAAAAGGATATCGGCAAGAAAGAAGACGAGTCCGAATACATGGCTCTGCTCACAACTTTGTATAAGGATGAATCACCTCCTGGTCGTGCAAACTTTGAGGGTATTGAGCAAGGCATGTCTAACCAAAGGCTATGGGAAGATTGGGAAATTGACATCGAAAAATTGCTTTGGGGTAGAACTATTTTAACAACGAACAATTCGATGCTAAGACTAGCGTCTGACTTTAACACAGAGGAACATATGGTTTGCATATTAATAGGATGCACAGTGCCTGTTATTCTTCGGCCAATGCCAAAGGGAAACTATAGATTTATAAAACAATGCTATCCCCATGATAAGCTTATGTCTAGGACAGCCATGAAAGATCTTGAAACTGGAGGGTATACTTTGGAGGAGTTTACTTTGTGGTAATACCCGCAATCTAGAATTGGCCCTGCTAATTTCCTACTCAATTCTATATACGCATAATAAATTGTAGCGCTCCTGAAAGGTACCATTTCAATCACCGCCTCCGTAACTTTGATTTCCAAAACAGTTTCGTTTGGCAGTAGTTAATCCTAATTTACAATGCGATTTGTAACAGTTAAAGGGCAATCGCATGCGATGCGATCCACCCACTCCAAGTTCTAAGTATTCACGTATTTACACACCAATTCAACTGTCTGCATACGAAAGAAAGTATTGCGGTTTCGCAGAAGGAAGCCAACCCAATTTTCCCGACACATCTTTCACACAGCCTCGATGTCAATCTTCATTATCAGCTTCATCCAGGCTTTTCAGGAATTGAGTATATACATTTCAAATGATGTATCGAGCGCATTCTAGAAATACCATACTAGCAGGTACACGCGTATTGGGCGTAAAGCGGTCCGGCGCAACTTCCACTGTTCGTCTGGAAGCAACTTCCACCATCACAGTGACTTTGGCAAGGATTGCCAGCCGCAACGTCAGCGCAACTCGGAATGTACCATGGGTTGCTAGAGGTAGTCGCGATACAGTCTCTGTCAAGAAAAGAGCAGTTTAGTATATGGCAAGATACTAAGAGAAGAGCTATTGCCAAATGGAGAAAGGTCTATGGTGCGGTGGTTTACATAACATGTCCCTATCTAAAGTAGATTTGTAACCCTGAGTTTAAAGGAACGACAGGCAGTAATAACATAATTTTTCTTGTCAAACAGGCATGGATGAAGAAAGACTTAGTAGATTATATTAACGTACCGTTTTTGAGGAGCTTTAGCACCTTCTTCAACGATGGGGCTTGCTATGGTTGAAGTAGCAAAGAGAATGGCAACAAAGCCAGAAAATGCATTGAGGAACTGCATTTTAGAATAATAGGCAAGTTATGCTGAAGAAATCGGGTCTGTGATAAATGTGGATGTAAGGTTCAAATGGATTGATGCCTGAAAGCTCAGCAAAAGAGAATGTTAGACAAAGATATTCCAAGAACAAAGATATTCCAAGAGACAATTGTTCAAATATATAGTTTCTAGGTATCAAACAGACCTGTTTGCAGCAGCCTTAATTAGCTGTATCACTAGTCCGGGGCTTCGTACGTATGCCTAACGTCGCAGATCTTCCATAATATGCATTGTGTGTTCGCAAATATAGCAGCATGGTTAGGTACGAGCTGGCCAATCACTGAGAGCTACAGCACGACTTTTTGAAGTCATCCATGACCTTTCCTTGGTCCAATTCCCACATACCAGGAAATGAGACTGAAATTAGGTTAATGGTGATCGGCATTCAAATGAGTGGACTGTGCCTCTGATGATCATGTCAGCTTGCAGGATACCGGGGCATAAAGCTTGCTAATATAGACAAAAAGAGACAAGTTTTTCATAGAGGCCAGCTCATATGGTTAGATGGTGCTTATTATAGGTATCAATCTTGCCCAATTCGCGATCGGTACAATTTAACCCATGAAGCATGCACTTCCGCCCAGGCGTCATTAGAAGAGGATCCCCACAAAAGGATGATGAAGCGATTACAAATCCAAAGATAAGTGGCCTATTGACCTTATTACGATGTTCATATGCTCTTTTTGTTCGAATTGCTGTCTCTTGTCATGCTAGTGACGAAGTTTCAGAAAAGCAAGCGAATTGAGATCGGCTGACCCTTGTAATATGCATAGTCTGAGGGCACTTACCACAGCCAAATACATCAACACACTGAACTCTTGCATCCTTGATTCGTAAATGTCATTGCTAGGCTAAAAGGTACCGGTATAGCTTTTACTCGCACAAAATACTATGTGTATACGCATGATTCAAATACTGAAACTCGAAAGAAATCCTAGTTGAAGATCACCGTGGAAAATATATCAGTGGTGTTGAAGCCTGACCGCTAGGCAGGTGTAGAAGAGAGTTGATTGCACCAGCGCTGCTTTCGCTCACCGAACCTCTGGATCTCAAGGCAACAGAAGCGGTTATTAACGGAGTATTGGGGGTTCTAATTATTCTCCGAAAGCGCCAGATAGCGCAATATTATGCCGAGTATTGACGCAGGCACCCGTCTTCACCCTCGTTAGGAGAGGTGGAATCATGAGACATGCTCCGTGATATCTACCAAGGGACCAGGATTCGGTATAGCTATGGGAAGCAGTATGTTAGTTATCAGGCCAGCTGATAATACTGGCATCATCAGGAGATACCGAACAGAAGATATTCACAAATAGTGACTTTGGCATATGGACTCATCATCCCACTGCTCCCTAGCGCCACTGTGTGGAGCCTATGCTATAGTGCGATAAGAAACACCATGCTGAAATATTTCGACAATCTATCACATATACCATATGCTAGGCCGGAGACTTTACAGAGGTTTCCGGTTCAGGGGCGTGTGGAGTTCTACTCTGTACACCATCCAGGCAATAAGCCATGCGGAATAAAAAGGCTAGTTATCGTGCAAGTTGCTGGCTCGACGACTGGCTCAACAGCTGGTGTCTCACATCTGTCCCACTTTCTCGGGCGACATGAACAAAGTACAAAGATAAGGATATAAATGGGGCTCGCTACCGCCGGCCGGCCAACTTGGTATAATCCAGGTCGGGATTGACATCGAATCATCAGACTCATCCGCCGGTGCCAATACCTTCAGTAGTTATTTTCCCGTAGGAGGCGTGGAAGATGTTGTTTCATGGACATATGTGTTTAATATTTCAGGTAAATCGCTCGTGTTGTCTGGTAACTTGACCTAGTCGGAATATAATTTTGAAGGGAACTAGCTCTGAACAGCCGAGATAACCCCTCGTCCGTTATCTATACTGACACTACTATCTGCCATCTATATCTATCTTGATCTAGGTCCATTTTTTGTATATTGCCTAGTCGATTGTAATGCTTCCCGGACCTCTGGGAAAGAAGTTGCGCATAAATGGATTTCGGCATCTACTGCCGAAAGACGAGAAGATAAGGTGCGGGATGCGTCTAACCCTGTGCTGTAGGTAGAAAGTCTCAAGAATACATTAATACCTCTTCAGCCTGTCACAGTTACCGAAATTGACACAGTAACTTTTGTTGCATGAACATCCTGTTCATACATTTATGCTATGGATATTCAAAATGCTGTACTAGAGAGTGAAACATCTCTGGATTCCAAATCTAAAGAAGTTCACGTTGTAGATGTCACAGAGAGTGATAACAAAAATGGGGAAGGAAACCTTGGGAGATATCGTCGAACATTTCTCTCTCGACATATTCAGATTGTAACTCTTGGTAGTAATATCGGCAGTGGTATCTTCATTTCCACAGGAAAAGCCCTTCGGAATGGAGGTCCTGGAAACATGATCATTGGGTATACCCTAGTCATGACAATGGTCTGCATATGCCTCCCTTCGATAATTCGTGCTGACAAGTGCAGGTTATCGCCGTGTTACAAGCGTTGACTGAAATGACAGTTGCTTTTCCAGTTAGTGGCAACATCGTAGACTATGCCGATCGTTTCGTTGACCCTGCTCTTGCTTTTGCTGTCGGCTTTGGAGAATGGCTCGCGTGGACGACGGTATTAGCTGCTGAGGGGGCAGCTTTCAATGTTATAGTGCAGTACTGGACCTCTGCAGTCCCTGTCGCTGCTTGGAGTAAGTCTGTGGGGAGCTTTCCAAACTGCTAAGGCTAATCTTAAATAGTGACCATCTGCTTGGTCGTTACTTTTGTTGTTCATGCAATGCCAAATAGAGTCTTTGCAGAGGTGCAGTACGTAACTTCGGTGCTGAAAGTAGCGGTTCTCGTCCTTTTCATCGTTACGAGCATTGCCATGATAGCTGGAGCAGGCCCAACAGGGAAGAAACATGATGGGGAATACTGGCGAGAGTTGCCACCGTTCCTTCACAATGTCAAAGTGGGTTTTTTACAATTCACTGCCGAAACTAGGTTCTGACTGCCATAGGGAACAAGTTTGTGTGCAATCTATGCGATCTGGGGAGTTGGCGATCAAGTCTTCGTCGGCATCATGGGCGGAGAAGCCAAAAACCCTCGATACAGTATGCCCAGAGCTGTTAAGAGCGTCGGAATCCGAGTGTTCCTCGTCTTCATGCTCATTGTCATATTCATCACTTTTCTTGTTCCGGAAACCGACCCGCGTTTATTGAGTGGTAGTGGTAGTATACACTCCTCGCCTCTGGTAATTGCTTTGAATGACGCTGGCATAACCGTCATCCCGGATATTTTGAACGCCATAATGCTCATTGGCATTGGGAGTGGCGGACTGGAACCAATGTATATTGCGTCGAGAGTGATGCGACACATGGCACTTAAAGGGCAGCTTCCTAAGGTTCTTGCTCAGATCGATAACAAAGGACGTCCGACTTGGGCTCTGTTCATTACGGCGCTGTGGACAATTCTGTTCACGTATCTTAACTGCAGTAACACTGGAGGAGTCATATTCACCTGGTAAGATAACCCTAATTCTTTTGAAGTATCCATTCTTACATGACCCCCAGGTTCTCGTCCATATCATCCACAATCTTCATGCTCGTCTGGATTGTGATTTCCATATGTAGCATCCGCTTCCACGCCGCGATCCGTGCGCAGAACAGCACCATTCTCAGTGGAAAATACGCCTACGTAGCGAAGTTCTGGCCACTGGGCCCAATATTTCTCGGCATCTCATCCTTCTTAGTTCTACTTGGTCTGTTTGCAGAATCACTTTTCCCCGTCGGTGGCACAAACTTAAGTGCCTACGACTTCTTTGAGACGTATCTTGGTGTGCCTCTTGTTCTTGTCGCATGGTTAGGATATAAAGTCATCTTCAAGACAAAGATAAGGAAGGCGAGCGAGATCGACCTTGTGGAGGGACATAGACCTTTGACTGAAGAGGATCGATTGTTTCTGGATCGATACTATGCGCAGCCTCTGTGGAAAAGAGTGTGGAGTTACGTGTCGACAAGTGACTAATCAAGGCGAACCTGGACACATGTACGCGGAGGACAATCGAGACGACAACTTGGCTCGCAAACGAACACATGTCATAGATCTTTAGGATAGTCTTCCGATTTTAATATCATTTCTTCTGTTGTAAGATACCCCATTGCACAATTTTGAGTGCCTCATAAACCATCGTCAGGATGGGTGTCTCCAGATTCAACCCTCTTGCAACCCGCAAAGGTGCTCCTAAGATGACTTCCAACTCTAATGGATTGCCCTTTTCGAGATCAACCAACATGCTGGGCTTGAAAGGACTGGTTGGCGGTGTTCCCTCGATCATCTCGTCCACCAACTCTGCCGGGAACTCGTAACCTGCACCGTTTGCTACCTTAAGCATTTCCTTCATGGCTGGCCTCAATAAGGACTCCGTTCCACCTCCACGCTGCAAAGCACCGACATCAAGACGTGTAAGGGTGCATAGTGTGTTAAAAGTTCCGTTCCACAAGAGCTTCCTCCATCGAGCCCGCGTAATGTCGTCGGTGAGTACGCACTTCGCAGCACCCCCAGCGCTGTACACCTCAACGAACAACCGGGCCTTTTCCATCTGATTTTCTCTGGATAGCCCCGAGTGGATGTAAGGTCCCATGAAACTATCATCCGGGTCTTCATGATAGACCACGTTTCCAGTCATTCTTGACCCAATCATACTCACACCAGACATGATGACATTCTCCGGGAATGCTTCCGCGAGGGGCATTTCAATGTTGAGTCCATTCTGAATGAGGACTATTCCCGTGACTCCTTTGGTAATCACTGGCTCTACGAGAATAGGTAATGAATACACGTCAGGTAGAGCCTTCATCGTGACGACCACGAAATCATACGGGCCATATTGGACAGCCTCCGCAATGCTTGAAACAACTATAGACCGTCAGCTTTAGCCCCAGTCTCGAGTGGTATGTAAACATACTTCTGGATGGTCTCCAAGAAGGCAGCTTTCCATGGTCAATGGAATCGATTTCGAAACCCTTCTGCGTCACGATTTCATAGTTCGATCGGAGCACGGCAGTGACCTTCGCTCGTCCAGATTTCTCGAGCACAAGCGAAGCAATTGTGCCCACGCCGCCACCTCCTATCAAACATATGTTAAGCATATCCAATAGTTGTGATCGACTCCGTATAGCCTTGAGTCGTTCTTGTGTGTCTCCTTTGCAGCATAGATAAGCATTCGGTATCAGATTTTACGCCCCCACTTTCAGCCCACTGTTGCAATCTGTTACAAGTCAAGTCCAGCACCGACCACAATGAGCTGTGGAGGCATTCGGGTACAACTGTATAAATAAGAAAGGACAAATAATAGTCTCATTTGTGAAGTATCGAAAGTCCTGTTGAGCGAACTCGAGAACATTTTAGACCTTCCAATGCCGAAAGCTATGGTGGGATCGTGTACCTGGATTTAGTAAAGTCAAGAAATACTATAGTGCCATTGTAATTGGCGTACTGTTGACGTAATTGGCGTAATTGGCGTACTGTCAAATGGCAATATGTGCGACTGATAGCTCATCGGCCATTGAAGTCATTCATAGTAAGGGTATGTTCGAAGCTGGTCTGTGGAATAAAGCGAAGGCGGCATTGGAATTCGAATTTGAAGGGTGGCTCATAATCCTGATCAGAGACGATGGGGGCGGTGATGGTAAAAGGATCTCATATTGGTGGGTTGATACGAGATTAGCAGGGCTGATTTCACTCAGGTACCATCTTGTGTAGCAAAGCTGGTCGTGTGGCAATAATCAATGTTATTAGGTAGAGGAAAGAGTAGGACTTAACTCTGAGATAGGATTGTACTGACTATGTATCCAAGTAAAATGAAAGTGAAGACAGCTTATTGACGTGCCGACCGTCTGGTCAATTAAGTCTATATTTTCAAACCTTTGGTAGGCAACAACCATAATGACAGAAATAAGAGATTACCTAGGTGCAAATTGTGTGATGTTGCACATCTCCAAAGCCTCGTGCCGTTCCGAGTGTATACCGAATACTTAGCCTAACAAAGGGCTACCAGGCTGTGGCAAGTGACTGGGCCACGATCCGAATACGACCTAAGAGGCCGTATAGCAGATCAGCTTAATAAGGAGAGGAAGCTGCTTATTAGAGCAAGCTATCTCTGTGACCAGTACCATTGCCATCTTGCTCTGCCTTCTGTTTTTACTACGTCATATTATATGCCCAGTCTTTCTCGCCTAAATCGTTTTATCATAGCTAGCCAACTATTGTTCTCTATCGATCTGCCTCTACCTTCGGATATCATCAAACCAGGCTCAGTAAGACGGCCATCGAGATAGGATCCGAGCAGGATGAGCATCATTTGATCCTACTTTCTTCGTATAGTCCTTTGAATTAAATCATTGAGTACTACAAGAGTGGATAATTGAATTGAGGCTGTTCTTATCTGTAGGAGTGACAGGGCAGACAGTTGGTCAAAGCGTTCGGGAAAAGATACTTTACTCGGGTCTAAATATATTTTATACTTTCTGACCCTTGACACTGAGAGGTACCGTGTAGCCTTTAATTTTCCTTCTTCATGCGCACTCTGAATTTCTAATCCGCAGTCTGAATTGACAATCCGAGATTTCCGAATTCTGTGCTATCCTAAGATACGAGAGAATCAACTTCAAATCATTATAAGATGGCTTCTTTCTTCGCTGTTTAGTCTCAATCGCATCACAGTCATTCATCACAGTCATTCAATACAGCCATTCACATTCATTATCTTTCCAACTAATCCATTCACTCTTTTTAACAGCCACCATGAAGATTATTTATACTGTTCTCGCTCTCGCGACAGTGGCATTCGCGATGCCCGCCAACCCAGTTACAGAGAGCCCTGCCACGGAGAAACGGGCCCTCCCAGCCGGTTGCAAGGACATCTATTGGAACGCAGACGGGACTGCTGGTGGTTGGGGGGTAAGTTCAAAAATCTCGAATATTTCGTGTTTCCGACGTTGGTGTCTAACATCAATCACCAGTGTGCCTCTTCTATCAATGGCGACTGTACTAGTTACTTCTGGAAGGCGGATCCCCCGTACTGGAGTGTAAGTATGCTAAATATCTACACTCTCTATACCTGCTAATTCTTGCTTTAGTGTATCGCTTAAGATACCTTGGTTGTCGTTTACAAGAGTCTGTCATATCAAACTCATATGGTTCAATTGGACGTGTGGTTCTGGGAGTTTGCCATAGTTGGATCACCACTTACGAAAAATGGACTGTACTACTCCCCGGGTAGCTCGGCCATTATAAATTGTTTTACCACTGGTGGTTCACCAGTGGCTCAAATATTCATAGAAAACCTGTAAATACCCGAATGCCTAGAATTTTGCAAGCAACGAATCTTTGGGGGGTCAATAAAAGGTCATCATTGACTATGTAGAATGAAGCTCTCTTTACATGTATGTTTGCCTGCCGCATGGTCACATGATCATGTCTTTCAACATAGAATCCAGCAATTATAACAATTTTCGTATTCTATATTGCCGCATAGCTGTCTTGATCGCTTTCCCACCTACTTTAGCCAGTAGATTACATTGTCTAGGTATATCTCGTATACATGCACGAACCTCTTCCAATGCTCTCATTATCTTCTAAGATCCCTTTAAGCTTCTCTTTTGTTTACTACATACGTTGACGTCTTTTTTACTTTAGCGTCCTCCACTGAGATACGATCTAGCGACCGCAGATGGTGCGTAAGGCTGGTAATCCAATCAGATCCTTAAGGTACTTTCATACCCGGTATTCTAAATAGCAGGATGTCGTGGAGTCATAGCACGAGTTACCACCGATATCCAAGTCGTGGATGCTTGGGAGTTTTCGATTCGAACCCTATATGTAGCTAAACGCGGGATGAAGATGCGCCATTAGAACTTGAGAACTGGTCTAGAAGCTACCGCCATAGTACCAAATAAACGTAGGTATCAGGATTATCTATTTCTTAGTCGCCCCAGTGTTAGAAAAAGTGAAGGGGTGGAGGCATATCCCCAAATGTCTAATGCAATATGATAAGCACGCATTGGTCCGCGCTATCTACGCTATCTACTACGATATGTGTTATTATGATTAATATTTACCATAAAGTAGCTCATGGTTCACGATATAGTAGCCCAGGTACGGGTGTAGTAGTATCGTGATTATGTGGATTGAAAATGGTGGTGCACACTTTTCATGACCGGGGAAGGCTGATTTCGAGATTTACTGGTAAACGAGGCGATGTCTGGTTCGACTATATATTTGAAAGAGCATTGGACGCCTGACCAGCTTTGCCATTCTACGGCACACCTAGCCGTGACGCTTGAACTTCGCCCAGTACTTCCAACCGCTGCATCAGACGCAAAAGCCATAAGCCGTGAGCCATGACTCCCGCCGCCGCTTCGACCGGGGCACCAGCCGCCTTCGCTGCATTGAACCTCTCTCGCGGTACGATGTCCTTGAACTACAGCAGCGACCTCTGGCTGCATCACGTCGCTCGCCGCTGTTCCCCGGCGCATTACCTGGGCATCGCTCGCCTTGCACGGCTACCGATGGATCATCAATACCCGGCCAACATTGTCCAAATCTCCCCTTCCCCCCACGCGGCAGCCCCACGGCCCTTGGAAGATGGTTTCTCCGAGGGGGTCGGGGAACTGGTGTACTATCTCGCACCAGCCGACGAGGCCTACCTCGGCCCTCGCGAACATGTCCCCGACCATTCTACGCAAGATATGTATCCCACGCAATTCTGGCTCAGCGAAAACGCTTGCCCAGCGCCGTTCCGCTCTGCAACTCCATCCCAGATGGACGTGACCCAACCTCTTGACCCGCTCAACATGATCGTGTACATCACTGCCCGAAGACAACGGCGGACTGGCCTCAGGATGAGTACTTTGTGCGGACGAACGGAGGGCATCCATAATGCACTGACGGTTGGTGTGGCCAAGGCGAATACCGACAGGGTCATACGACAGTTCATTTCCATGTGCAATCTAATGTCATGACAAGATTACTCTTACGCGGTTGCAACATTCCATCGGAGCAGCGCCGAGTGGTCTCGTTGTACATGCAAGATGAGTACCCCCGTCTAGGTTACATCACGGAAGTACTCCCTCTCTGGGAACGACGGTATCACGGGTCTTTGGCCCCCGTCGATTATCACATGAATCATACTCATCAGCGGCGCCGCAATGGTGGTCAGACGGGGCAGGTACTGGGACCGCTCCCCTGACCCTGCCGAGCCCCGGCTTTCCTGGTTGGTCGATACCGGCTAATTGCCCTGGCCACTCGGTCGGTCGTCGTCGTCCATCAGAATGCACTCACTCCCAACCCCGGTGCGGGTGTCTTGCTCTGTAACACTAGTCCTTCGTCGGTGGGGACGGGCAGCCAACCACGCGGACGACACCGCCGGCCATGGGGTTTGGGCTCCTATCACCGGATGCGTTTGTGTCGGTGATGGCGCTTCGCCGAGGTGTGCGCCAGGTCCCAGTCGAGCGTGAGATGCGGTGCGCTTGAGATCCTCGGGTCCCCGCTGCGAGATGTGGAGCCGCTGGACTGGGGCACCAATCCGCGGGGCGCTCGGGTGGTGAGCTGGACCAGAGAGGGCAGGTTGGGTGGTGCGCTTGCGAGAGGCTTCGGCCCGTATTGGGAGCTTATCGGTCGGTGGATGATGTGCAGAGCGCCATCGGCGCTGGGAGTTGGCCACGCTGGCTGGTGTATGGAGCGCTTGAGCAACCAAGAGCTTGGCGGGGGAGCTTGTTTGATAGAGAACATTTGTAACCCGCGAGATGGTGTGCGAAGGCCATCTGCCCGGATCCAGAGCATGCATGGCACGACCCAATCAGCTCCGCCGCTGATGACCTTGCAGCCGGCCCCAAATTCCCTCCACTCACAGCGCAAGCCGCACGCCCGAGCCCGTCGAAAGCGTGACCCATCTCCGAAGGGCTCTCTCTGAAGGGAGGCCTTCCATGGCCGTGAAGATGGCATGGAGTCCTGATATGTCCTCTCGGATGCAAATGGTCGCACGATGCGGGTACGAATAGCATCTATGAGACTCCCTTCACCTTGACCCAACGCGACTCGAGTGGCGGTGGCCGTTGCGCCCGCGGCGGTTGGGTGGTGTGGGTGACCCCCGCACCCCCAGCCTTCTCCGCGCCGCTGTGCCTTGTTCGGGCGGGGCTTGGCAGGACCCGCCCCACCAACCCCGGCCGGGGTACGGCCAGCTCCATGGCCATTGTGTATTCTCCTGCCATGTCCATGTCACTCCCCTTACCGTCTCCAACCAAGTATGGAGTCCCATATCTCTCCAGCTTCACTTCCTCGCGTCCATCTACGGCTCGGTGTCTTCTCTCCCGCTCGGCCCATTCTACCCCGCACACTCAATACCCCATGACCCCACGCGGTGCTGCTCCAGACGGGAGCTCTCGAAAAACATTAAGAATGGCGGCCGTCCCCGTCATGTTGCTGTGCTCTCCGTGTCCTCTCCCCCCATCCTCTCCCTTCTGCATCTCGGCCAACCCCCGCCACCATGAGTTCTACCGTTGATTCGAAGTCGCCCAGCGACGACCCCGAGGTCGCCGCCCAGGTCGAACATGCCTACGACCTGGACGAGAAGGCCAAGGCCGCCGACTACAAGGCCGATGCCATTGAGGCCGAGAACGCGGAGCACAACATGGGCGTGTTGGAGGCCGTTCGCGCCTACCCGATGGCCTCCTTCTGGGCCTTTGTCATGTCCTTCACCATTGTATGCGCCCCCCGTGATGTCCATCGGCACCCCCTTCCCGGCACCGCAGCTAACCCGGCGGCAGATTATGGAGTCCTACGATGTCTTCCTCATCGGCAACTTCGTCGCCCTCCCGGCCTTTGCGCAGAAATACGGCGTCTATGACTTGGCCACCGATAAATATGTCATCGTCACCAAGTGGCAGTCGGCGCTGCAAGTGTCGGGCCAGCTCGGCGCCCTGATCGGCGTCTTCCTCGCCGGCCCGCTCACCAGCCGCATTGGCTACCGGTACGCCACGCTGACCGGCCTGATGCTCTTGAACATCTTCATCTTCGCCTTCTACTTCGCCAACTCGCTGCCCGTCATCTTCGTGGCCCAGCTGCTCGAGGGCATGCCCTGGGGTATCTTCATTGCCAACGCCCCGGCCTACTGCAGCGAGATCGTCCCCATCAAGCTGCGGGCCCCGGCCACCCAGATGCTGCAGATGTTCTGGGCCATTGGCAGCATCATCGTGGGCGCCGTCACCTACCGCTACAACACGCTCGAGACCGCGTCCGCCTACAAGTACGTGCTCCTCCGCGTGAGAACCGGTTCGTTGCTAACCCACCGTCATTAGGATCCCCATTGCGCTGCAATGGATGTTCCCGACCCCGCTCATGATCCTCATCTTTTGTGCCCCCGAGTCGCCGTGGTGGCTGGTGCGCAAGGGACGGCTCGAAGAAGCCGCCCATTCGGTCGAGCGCCTGGGACGCAAATCGCGGCTGAACGCGGGCGAGACCGTCGCCATGATGCGCCGCGTCGTGGAGCTCGAGAAGTCCGTCAAGGAGCCCAACCACTGGGAACTGTTCAAAGGCACCGATCTCTACCGGACCCTCATCGTGTGCGGTGTGTACTTGGCCCAGAATCTGACGGGTAACCTGATCGCCAATCAGGCCGTCTACTTTTTCGAGCGTGAGTGGTCATCCGTGGTTACGGGTGTGTATGTACTAATCCAGGCGTAGAGGCTGGCATGGCGACGAATACGGCCTTCGCCCTAGGCTTGATCACCTCGGCTCTCCAGATGATCTTCGTGATGCTTTCGTGGATCCTCACCACGTATTTCGGCCGCCGTACCATCTACCTCTGGGGCTCCGCCTTCAATACCATCCTCCTCATCGCCCTGGGCATCGCTGGCTCGTTTGGCAAGTCGAACCCGGCCTCGCTGGCGCAGGCGTCCTTGGGTCTCATCATCTCCGTCCTGTTCACCTTGGGTCCGGCGCCCGCTTCGTGGGTCGTGATTGGCGAGACGTCATCCATCCGCCTTCGGCCCCTCACAACGGGAATGGGACGCGCTTCGTACTACATTGTTGAGATTCCGTGCATCTTCCTCGGAAGCTATATGCTCAACCCCACGGTAAGACAATTCTCCCTCCACTAACGGTGACTACGATAGCTGACATAATCCAGGGCGGCAACCTCGGCGGCAAGTGCGGCTACGTCTGGGGAGCCACCGGCTTCCTCTGCTTGGTCACGGCATACTTCTTCTTGCCGGAGATGAAGGGGCGGTCCTACCGCGAGATTGACATCTTGTTCAACCGTAAGGTGCCGGCTCGCAAGTGGGCGAAAACGGAGATTGATGTGCAGGACGACGAGTAGAGGGCGATGCGGTTCGAAAGGCCGTGGCCGGGCGTGACCCGGCGCGACACGTCGTCGGGGGGTGGAGAAGGAAACACATGATACCGTTAGCGTACTCCATATGCACTTACCGTACTCTAAATGCAATTGCAGAACTCTAAATGCAGCAATGCGAATGCTTTCCCTTTGCGCTGGTGTCTCGTCCTGCGGTCTGCGGCTGAGGAACCATCTCTTCCCCATCGCTTCCCCCTCTCCCCTGTCGGAAACGTCTTCAATCGGCGGCCATGTCCCATCGTCTCGCTCCCGAACGTCCAGGATGGGCAGTGACATGAAAATCTCCAGCCTGAACCTTATCACGAGGCCCTTCTCTCGGATACTGATTCTCCCAAGCCCCATCATCCTCACCGGTCGCCTCATAGACCTGCGGTCGCATCCAGTGTTGCGGCTCTTGCGCGTCACTCACCCGCGGTCGAGCGTCTGATTCTCCCAAGCCCCATCACCCTCATCGATAGCCTCATAAACCTTCGGACGCATCCAGTCTTGCGGCTCTTGCGCGTCACTCGCCGGCGGTCGAGCATCTGATTCTTCCAAGCCCCATCATCCTCATCGGTCGCCTCATAGACCTGCGGTTGCATCCAGTCTTGCGGCTCTAGCACGTCACTCGCGGGTGGTCGAGCGTGCATGACCGTATCGTCCTTCAGCGGCCCGGCGGGCAGTCGTTCAACCGAGCCTCCCTCGTCCACCGTGCCCGATCCTTGTCCAATCCTGGGCGGCGTGCCTCATCCGCATTGTTTGGCAACATGACAGTTTCGACGGCGGCCGTGAAAACAATGCCGACTCTTGGTGGTCCTTCCTCGGCGCGTAAGTCATCCCCTGCTACATCCTCCGCCTCAAGGTTTGTTCAGCCAGCAACTTCGTCGGGGCCGTCATCTGCGTGGCGACCGCGCAGGGCTTTGGTCGGGTCTCGATGTATGGCGGATAGACGGGCGACTTGAAGTACAATTTGCCTCTGAAGCCGGGAATCAACACGAGTGCAAAAGGGAAACGGCCGGAAGTAATGATTGACATTTATCCTACAGAGAAATTTCTAGGGTCTTGGAACTAAATACACACGCAGTCTATGTACTCTCTATAATCATTCTATAGCCTGACTGTGGCCTTTCTAAGTCTTGGGTCTGATGCCACCGGTGATCCGCGTGGTCATTTCTACTGGTCTTCTACGAGGTCTCTGATATCACCCTCCATCGCCGTGCTGTCTGTGCGGCTCCTCTATTTCTCCGACGTGTTCGCTCGCTCGGCTCTCCACTCGGGTCCATTATACCAGTTCACCACGACCAGCGGCGTCACCGCGATGACAATAAACGCCAGCGCGAGGAAGGCCGGGCCGGAGCCAATCGACGAGATCATGGTCTCAATGAACGCGACACCGACCGCACCAAAGCCACACCGCACGAGATTGTTGATGGCCGTGCTACTCGCGCCCTTGCCGGGACACAGATCCGACACCAGCGTCTGGTTGAGCGCAAAGATGGCGTTGCTGGTGGCGGCGATGAGGAATTGGAGGAAGAGAGGCACGGCAATCCACCCGGTCAGCGAGACCACGGCGGGGATCGCGAGGGTGAAGCCGTAGACGGCCGTCGCCACGACGAAGATGGCCGTGATCCAGGGGAGGTGGCGCAGGCGGGCGTGCTCGATGGGGAAGTTGGCGGGCAGGTTCTTCGAGGGCAGCTTGTAATCGGCTGGCAAGTTGTTGACCTGGCGGTAGGTGACCTCGGCGGCCTTGAAATCATTGGTCATCAACTTTCCAATGATGGTGGAGCCGACAATCGTGCCCAAGCCTGTATACCGTCTCGTGTTAGCCAAAGATGGACCCACACGTGACAACGTCGTCAAGGTCATTCTCGACCGAAGGGGGTGGCTTACCATTGGGGAGGAAACAGAGTCCGAGAAGCAGCTCGTTCAACTTGAACTGGTCTTTGAAGAGCCCGGTGGTGCTGGATGTAACCATACTCCAAATCGTGTAGACCACACCACCAAACAACAGGTTGAACAAGACGTCCTTGCGGCGAAGGAGCTTGAGGGGCTCGATAAAGGTCATGAACGTAACCTTCTTGCGCTGGTAGTTCTCGTCGGGGTCTTCCATATATGCGGGCTCCTTCTGCACTCTTTGAATAATAGGTTTATGAATACCTGACAGCCGCAGGGATCCATTTCCAGCAATGCTGCGCAATGTTTCGGGCAGGAAAATAATGATTACAATGAGCGTCAATGCAGACAGGATCAAAAGAAACACAAAGATGGACCGGAAACCAAAGAAGTTGGCGAGGATGCCACCGATGACGGGACCAACAGCGATACTGAAGTTGCGAACTGTGCTAAGGTAAGCGTGTTATCATACGAACCGGGAGGAAACCACTTACTAGCCTGGTAGAAACTGATAAATGCACCTCGCTCGGAAGGCGGGCAGATATCCTGGATGACACCATTGCCTGGGACGGGTCAGAAACATCACCAGAAGTCAAAAGATACTCGGGAACCTACCGATGCTGACAGTGGAAGCGCTGCCGGCCGCTTGAATGCCTCGAAAGATCAACAAGATGGCAAAATTGGGCGAGAAGCTGAGCGCGATGTTGGCGATGATGTACACAGTGAAGGAGGCGATATAGATTGGTCGACGTCCCAGGGTATCAGCGAGGGAACCCCAAAAGACTGGAGAAATACCCTGGATGATCAGGTATGAAGTAATGGTTAACGACACGGTGTTGAGGCTGACATTCAGATCCTAGGCCGATGTTAATACACAAGTCTCAACCGCTTCTCGGAACTACCAACCTTAGAGATAGCATCCAATGATGGAAAGAAGATGTTGGAAGACAAGCCGGAGAACAAGCCCGCGACACCAATGATGATGACGAGAGTCCATTTCTGCTTGGGATTGAACACGTGATACGGCTCCTCGGGCACGGGCACCGGTGCTACTGGTGGCTTTTCTTGCACTGCATAGGCATCTCCAAAGGGATTCTTAGGAGCGTAGGCGTCATTAAATGGATTGAGTGGTGGTGGTGGAGGGGGAGGAAGAGGAGGATATTGCTCGGCCACGCTCGACTCCATCTGCTTCACCACGTCGGCTGGAGTGCTTTCATAGGGCTCATATCGTGAGCCGTTGTTGGCGTAGTTGGCGTAGTTGGCATAAACCCCATTGGCATAGGCGCCATTGGCATAGAGATTCGACACCCGCTTCGACATACGGGTGGCGGCCACTCTCTCCTCGTTGTCATATCGTTCGGGGTCGAACTGTTGCTGCGTCGACAATGCTCGAAAGCCATTGCCGGCGGCAGAGTAGACGCCCGTTCGGACATCTCTCCAGCCTTCCATGGTCGACAAGCGGCGAGAAGCGCGGCCAGCGGCGGTAGTTCTCGGGGGATATTGTCGGTCCATGGTGCTGGCGGTCGACTATCAAAGTCAGAAGGTGAAGATGGATATGAGGCTCGTCGGCCCCAGAGACGGTGCAGCGCGGTAGATATCAGGGGACGAAGGGATGCCATGGCCACGATCCGAGAGCAGGATGAATCGAGCATTGGGTTGGAAACATAGTGTGTTGGAGACATTGGCATCCGGTGTCGTTGGATGACATGTCGCCAAGAGAGCTCTTGGGCATGGCCAGCCTTTGCGATGAGGCGTTGTGTCTCAATGGTGATGTGAGGGCCGTAGTGACATTCCGGCTGTGGTTCATTTGATTGTGGGTGCCGAGCAACAGCTCCCGAGCGCTTGGCGGCGCCCCCATTGCCGTTTGAAACAACTCCCACGAGCCTGCCGAGTCTCAACCTGCCGCCACGAGCGCACGGTGACTGGCCAAAATAGTATCGTCGACCTGCTTGCGAGCATCATTCCGGCTCGTTGGGTGCGCGGCCTCTCCCGGAGCCGGGGCACTGCTGGTCTCGAAAATCCTAACCCACAGACCGCGGCCCCAATCTGACTCTGCCGATAAGAGGCTGCCATACACTCAAGGGCCTGGGAACCCATCTCCTTCTCTCCTCGTCTTCTCCAAAGCTTTCCCAAGAAGAAAGGTTCGGCTGGTCCATGGAAAGCACATCTTGACCGACATTCATTCACGAGACTCGGCTGGCCCCGGAATAAAATCATCTTCGTCCTACACCTTCACTCCTGCTGCTCGGCTGGTCCCTAGAAAAGCCATACCACCAACATGTCGCCAGGATTGAGAGCCCGACAGAGTGTCGTCATAAACGCCGACCGTCGTCCAGAGGGCGAGGCTGACCGAGACGGCGACGATGCCCGAACCACGGCGCAATCGACAAGATCAAAGGAGCCCGCCAGGTCAACTCAATCAACCGCGTCACCGTCAACCACACCCAAAGCCGTGACGGCGTCCGGCTTTGCAGCCCCAGCAGCAAGTGCCTCGCAGATATCATCAGGGCAACCAGCCGTCAGCGTCTCCGTCCAATCCGTGACCACGACGGTGTTGTCGACGGTGCCAGGTCCGACCCAAACGGTGTTCATCACTTCGACTCTCGCGGCCCAGACCGTCACTCTGGCACCCCAGACCGTCACCGTGACTGCCGGACAAGCAACCACCTTAACCCCGGCCTCCAAAACTACCAATGCCGCCTCCAGCCCTTCCATCAATCTGACCGCCCAGAGCGATACCACCACTATCGTCGCCACCGCAAAGACAGGACAGATTATCTTAGGATCCGGAACGATTGTACTGGTTGTCCTGGGTGCCTTGGGTACGTCTCTCCGCTGTATATATTACCTCCTGACCTAATATGCTAATACTTTCACAGCGGCGGTCGCACTACTAGGAGCAGGTGCCTTCATTGCTCGACAGAAGTCAAGACAGAAGCGGATGCGATAGGTAGTCAATAGAACCGGGCGGCCCATCAAATGAAAGGGAGAGGGGAATTTCCTATAATTCCTCCCTAGCCAGCCGAATAATGTTAGAAATATACTTGGTTATCCACTAAGTCCATGTAGCATAGCGAAGGTCGATACGGCATTTTTGTATATATCTTACTCTTACTGTTTAGATTACGTGACTGGGAGTTGTGTTAGACTAGAATGGTAAATTAGATTGTAGAATACACGTCAAGGATGTTCAAAACTATCCACTATTACAATATGTTAAAAGCCCTCGGCATCCCCTCCGAACGAAGCTGCGAACTCATATCTATGCGAGACCGCTTTAGGATAGGCTTAACTATTAATAAATATAGAGTTAATTCCTGCAAACCCACCCGCCTGACAATCCGTCGATCCGCCCTATAGACCAATGATATCTTGTATTCCGCTGACTAAGCCGCCGGTACCTGCCCTTAGGTTCCGTTCCATCTCGGAAAAAGCCGGCGTCTAAGCACAAAACCTATTTAATCCTACTTCGTATAACTTAACTTACTTCATCCACATGGTTTTACCGGGTGTCTCAAACAGCTATTTCACCTAAACTCTACTCGTCTGTTGCCGATAAGGACGAGATCCGATTCATTGGGCTACAGCCTGGTTCTGCAAGTGCCGAGATGTCTTGTACCCTTCTCCATGCCAACCTTTCCGATCAGACCCCTACGAGGCCTTATCTTACGAGTGGGGACTTGATCATGGCTTGACAGCCATCTCCATGAACAATATCTTGCTGGAGATTCGCGAAAACACATGGGTGGTCCTGACGCATCTCCGTCGGGAAAGCGAGCCTCATCGGCTCCGGATCGATGCCTTGTGCATCAATCAGGAAGAATCCTCGAGCGAAACCATGAGGTTAATTGAATGGGAGCCATCTATAGCCACGCTCGAAAAGTGGTAGCGTGGCTTGGTCCGCAACCCTTATCGAGCACGACCACCATTAGACATCCTGCTCAGATGGGTCCTGGTTCCTGCTGGGAAGCGTCCCAGCTCCAAGGAAGTAGCCTTGATGTAACCATTGTGCGTAGCCCACAAGAACCATCAGAGTTCAAGGAGTTCTGTTCGAGGCCACGCTGGTCACGGCTCTAGATTCTCCAGGAGGTCCTTCTTGCTGGCGAGATAATGATTCAACACGGGGAGAACCGGGTGGACTGGACCAACTGGTGCACCATATTCAAGCTCTTCGCTCGGCTTGTATCATTACTGGGCGCAAATGACGATCGACGCATGGCAATATAAACTGTTCCCTATAGTATTCCCTCGAAACTATGCGATGAAGGGGAGATATTGACGAAACGCCGATCGGCGTCAAGCGAGAGCCCCTTTCCTAGACCAAACTGTGCCAGCACTACAGCAGGTGCTTATGCCAGGATTCAAAGGATAAGGTTCTGGCCTCGTGGTCTTTGGCTCCCCGGTGCTGCCAGGGCGCTTTGCCGGTAGACTATTCTTTACCTTTAGCAGGTCTCTGCACCGCCTTATGACGGCACCAGTTCCTCCTCCATCCATCATCGGACGTGTATGAAGCAATGGAAGTTGTCCGCATTCTGGGTTTGGAGACGTGGCGTTATCTGCATGGATCCATGAGCATCGAGGAATTGAAGCGTATTGAAAGGCAAGGTGTTCTTCCATGACGTTCCATTTACGTATAGGTGCGCTGGTCAAGTGAAACTCGCCCGCTTCCTTATCTTTCCATAGCCCCCACCAACAAAGAGAACCCAAGCGCCTGTATTGTATTCTTGAAGTCATAAGGTTCAAAAGGATCTTTGCCTTGGAGCAGTCAGGAGATAAGGGGGATTAAACACCCTCATTCTTGGCAAGCGTATACTATCCACTCTGCCCATTACGCCTAGCCCGTCTAATCTCTTGGCTCTAATCCTTCAGCCGCCCTGCAGTACTACCCCGAGGTGAATAGCCAGTCAAAATCGGACATGCGGATGCCCGACCCAATGCACTCGCCGCCAGGATCACCCGCTGCATCGTCCCGGAACGCCGGGCCTGGCTATGCATCCATGCTTTTAGCCGTCGTGCTTTCCCATCTGGAGTACCGGTGTCGCCATAATGTGTTGTATATCACCCCCAATGACCGGGCTGAGGTTCTCGGCTCTGCTCTCCTTGCTGCAAGATACGATCATCGTCGCCGGGGCGGCATACTAGGCACACTTGACCTCGATAAGTTAGACGACAGCCACCAGGCTATATAGTAACCCAGCCTTTGTAGACCTTGATCAAGTTATTGGAGTATTGTACTTTATATGTTAATGCTTCTGTGAGACAATAATTCCATGCTTGTTTAGTCACGTTTTTGGAGTATTGTACTTTATGTGTTGCTGCTTCTGTACGACAAGAACTTTGTGTTCGTTCAATTAAACCTTTTCAGCGATTGCCAAATTAGACCAATATACTGGCTATGAAAAATGACCTAGCACGGGATCAAACATTTCTGAGCCTCAGAAACCCTGCTTCGAACCTGGCAGTTCACAATCAAGATCAGAAACTAATTTATTTATAAACCACCTGGCCATGAATTAGAATTCTATGGATTATTAAAAGGTGAAGTTGACTTGACGTGTTTGAACCCCCCCCCCCTGCTCAACAAGGAGAGCCGAGGCCCAGTGCAGAGCGCACGATCGCTTGGCAGAGATGCGGCTCACAACCCAACTTGGCCTTGAAACGCCCTCGGTTGGTGCCCTTGATTGGTATTTTTATTCTGGTAAGTTATACGGTCAGCTCCGACCTTCTGGTCTGGGGTACGTCTCCCCTGCGAACTGTCGTGAAGCCGTCCCATTGTCCTTCCAAGCCCACTTCCAACGTGTCCGCATAGCGCCGTTCAAACGTCCCATTAGGAACAAGCCTTGCGTGTAGGGCCTTGGACGTACGTGCTCGGGGACCTCGGATGCCAATCTGGGGTTGGGTCAGTTCTGGTGGACAGCTGCCCGCTCACGTAAATGGTCGCCGCCGTGCCCCAGTTGGTCCCCAGCGCCATGCTGACATGCTACATTACAATACCACCCACCCCCGCGACGGTGGGGTATCCGGGGTTGCTGCCGTCGCCGCTGAGCTGCAAATTAATCCACGTATCATCGCGCAGGGCACGAGATAATCCATCCAGTGAAGCTCAACTCTGACGGCGACCCTTGCGGCGCCGACAGGGCCCCAGATACACGAGACGCCCACGTGCTTGGTTTCTCCCTGGCTGGGACTTTTCCAGTTCCTCTGCACTGACTTAGGCCCGTCGCAAGCCGTTGCAAATTGTCGTCCGATTTCAAGCCAAGGAGCTGGAATACGGCCACACGGACGAGACCCATAATGCCCAGAACTTGGCCAGCCTCAATATGATATGGGGAGATGCTTCAGCACGCGATGGGCATATCGACCGCCATCTAAATCCATCGCTGGGCGTGTATCATATGCTTCAGCATGCCAATTCCCCCGCATCTGGGTGGCCTTCTCCCGCTCCCGCATCACGCGTCGCGGAGAGACAACCCGCACGGATGCCCTGCGTATCATGGAATCATTTGGTAGGTTTGGTACCGGAACGTGATCGCCCTGATTGCTCTTCTACGGCGGTTGGCGTCGTCGAGGGATCTGGCTATGCCATTCGCATGCCATGGCAGGGTGCCCTCTCCTGTCCGGGCAGTGCGGTGCCTTTGTCAGCGTGTTTGTCACAGCCAGCTCGCCTCCGCAGGACCACCATCGTGGCCCGGATCGTGATGAATGGATAGGAAGGTATGGCTAGGCTTCATTCGATTATGACTCAGAAACTTGCGATTGAGCGTGTGCTCTTGAGTATCCATAGGTTGACCAGTCTCGGACTGGATATGATGCAGCTTGGAGCGTTGTGTATCGAACCCCACATCCAGCCTTAGCCATATTTAAAAACTATGAAGGTTACACGAACCCATATGATCCAACCCATTCAGCAAAGCCACTTTTAGCCTAGGAAGGCGATAGGTTACCTGCACGAATGGTGCTATTCGGAACATAAAGAGGTACAGCGAGGAAGAGGAACACTTGACGAGGACAAATAGCCAACCGTAGCCAGTTCCGAAACTGTTGGACTAACTGCAGAGTAAAGATGGCATCAAGAAATGGTATCTACTACTAATGACCTTTCAGATAAGGTAACACACCGAGTAAGCCCTAGTCTCAGCACACATAACCCATCTGTCTTCTGCAAACCCATTGACGCAAGAAAGGCTGGGCACGGCTGATACTGCGGCAGTGCCGCATGGCGCAGCTGACTGAATTATGGGACCCATAAGATGTCTTGACCACGAGTGGTGGTGAGCACAACGACAAAGCCAAGTCGAAGAAGGCAAGCCAGCAGACTGCAAATCCAGTTTCGAAGGATATGACATGATGCGAATGACAGAGCCCTTCGCACATCGCTCACCACATGCACCACCGTACCAGAGAACCACCTCCCTTCGCTTCCATTCAACTGCTATCTGATAATTCCTCGATGGTGTCTGTCTGGAGCTTCATACAATAAAATACCCGATCCGTGCCATAGAGAGCCTTACATAAGCCCCTGTCGCGATATGGTCGGGAACTTCGAATACTCACCACTTAATCGTCGGTTGGACGAGATTCGGCTGCTTCGCATCATACCCGCCCAAGATCTTTCAACCGGTATTGAGTGAGATTTTTCACACGAGCCTGCAGAATGGACATCCCTATGAAGCACTGTCATATACATGGGGCAGTAACCTGAACCCACAGAACATCGCTATCAATGGAAAGCCATTCCCTGTCGGGCCCAACTTGCATTCGGCACTCTGCTCCCTTCGCCACTCGAGTGAAGCGCGCGCTTTTTGGATCGACGCAGTGTGCATTAATCAGAACAATATCAAGGAGCGAAATCAAGAAGTCTGGCGTATACTGGAGATTTATCAAAGGGCAAAGGTGGTTGTTGTTTGGCTTGGTGAAGCAAGTCACAACAGCAGCCTCGCCTTGGATCACTTACAATGTCTCAATAGTCTCTGGGAGGCGGAGAACCCAACAACATTCACCACACGGTGGTATCTGCACACTAGAAACACTATTGGTGTTGTTCGAACGCCGACCAGAGCACTGGTTGCCATCGCTCGGAGCCACGCCTCTTCATGCTACATCATTTGCTTTCTATGTTACTTCGACCTCGGTTTGACTGGGCCTCTCAAGTTTATCTTGAACGGCTACATAATCTTTATGATCCTCGTATTATTCTGGGTATTCATGATCAAATGGAAGGAAACTATGGCCGCTGAACACAAAGACCGAGAACCTGATCTAGAAACAGTCATGGCATTGAGGGATGTCTTCGGGCGAGCGTGGTTTCGTCGTACGTGGATCATCCAGGAAATCGCAGCATCTCAATCAGCCGTTGTGGTCTGCGGACCGCGGGCCATTCCTTGGGTTTCTGTGCGAAATGCCTGCATCCAGATCGAGCGTGTTATCAATGCAGCGGCAAACAAAAGTTTGTACTTGGGGAGCGGGTTTCAACACTTCCATTTCTTGAACGAAATCATAGACCTGGGCCTCATCGATCCGCATTTGGGCAAATACGCACAGTCGCATAGAGATCTATTGTATTTGATCAATTCGTTTTCTCATATGGATGCGACGGACCCGCGAGATAAAGTGTACGGGCTATTGGGACTCTCAAATGAGAATGGCGGAGTGGTCTCAGAGATGGGCCGGCTGGAGCCAGACTACGCGAAACCAGTGCAGCAGATATACACCAAGGTAGCCCGCCATCTGATACTGAGCACGGGAAGACTGGATGTACTCCGTGCTTGCCTTGGAACGGGAAAAGTCACCGGTCTTCCTTCTTGGGTTCCGGATTGGACTGTGACGATGATGCGCTCAACCAGTGGGATGGCTCGCTGGAGAGAACCGTTCTCATTGCCCCACATGCCACCGCCGCAGGGTGCCATAGCAGCTTTCTCCGACGATCTTTCGACGATAACTGTCCGGGGATTTATCATCGGAACACTTGGGCCTTTAGAAGGGTCGCTGCTCAGGAAATCTCAAGATGATGAGATCAGCTACCAATCCCACAAACGCATGCTAAATTCTCTTATATCCATTGGAAACTGGATGGTGGGTGTCTTTTTCTTGCTCTTGAGGATCCCCGGTGCTGGAAAATTGCTACGCTTTCTCGCGCGTCGAGATCCAATGGAACTCGGATTTTTCTTGGGGATCCTTGCCGATATACGGCCATCACTATCCAAGGGCTTTAAGTTTGCATTTCCTGAGACGCTTGCAGCGTGGACAAAGTATCTGGATTTCACTGTAAGGGAAGAGGCCGTTGCCAGTTCGTTTCTTGTTGTACCAAGTCAGCCTATGCCATCTGTACACGCGCAGAGTTGCAGTACTTATGCGAAAGCGAGGGAAGGAGACGTGATTTGCATGTTTGTAGGAGGTAACGTTCCGTTTATTACCAGACAAGAGAGCGAGAGGCTTGTGCTGGTGGGACCGGCGAGCTTTGGTGGATTTGTGCCTGATGGGTTAGTATGGGCCCATGCAAAAAAGGGCTTGAAGAATGGAACATTAGCTTTGCATTCATTCACGCTCTTTTGAGCGCCACTTTAGCTAATCGGTTGATTTTCATTCGTGTTGTACATAAAGACATTGTGTTTCACCTCTGTTATAATCTAATGAAAAAGATAAGTCTGCTCCTTAAATTGGATGCTACAGGGGATGCCATCGTGTCTGTAAATAAACGTGTTATATTTCCTCGGAACATGTTGTACATAGACACTCCCCAACGCTGCTTTTTAAGTGCCCACATTGAGAAGTTTCCAATGGTGAATCTCTGATTTACTTCAGTCGAAATGCCTTACAAGACCTGGATGTCGGGTAGTCTCTGACGAAGGCCAAGGGACTGACTAATAAAGGGCAATCAGTAAGCACTAGTCGCCATGACCTGAATCTAGATGAACTGCGATTTCTCCTCTATACTTACCCGTACAACATAAGATCAATTCCAACAAGTAGCTACGAACGACCATGCTGTCCTTTCTTAAGCCTGCAGGTCTGGAACGCACCAAAGTCTGTCATCTCACAACCCTCACGATGGAGAATGGACGTTCGAGCGTCTCTTTCCACAGCGACACCAATTCCTCCTCTCGTAGAGCTTTCCATGTGTTCATGGTACCACCTTGTGAGCCTGGAGAGAACCCAAAGGACAATAGTATCATAATCCCGCCGTTCCACGCACACCCCAATCAGGAAGAGATGTTCCTCGTCACGGAGGGCACAGCTCTATTTCATCTCAACCGCAAGCAGATCTTAGTACCCACAGACAGCGATATCACGATCCCGCGTGGTGATTACCACAAGTTTGCCAATGCGAGCTCAACGGAGACCTTAACGCTCCAGGGGTGGTATAGTCCTGCTGAACCAGCGCGGGAAGAGCGTTTCTTTAGAAATCTCTACGGGTATTTAAATGATGCCACCGCTGGCGGGGTAGGTGCGACTATGCTCGGAAATGCGAGCATTGCGCAGATAGCTCTTTTCGCTTGGGAGGCAGATATGCCTATATGCGAGCCAAGTAATCAAAACGATCAAATTCATGTTTATGCGTGCTGACTCTTCAAGTGGTTGCACTTGGTGTGCCCCAGAGAATTGGGATTCCTATCGCATATGGGCTGACTTGGTTTCTGGGTGTTTTTGTTGGCAAATGGATGCTAGGATACAAGGCAAGCTACGAGGAGTATTATCATGAGGGCTCTGAGTAAAGTGGAATCAAAAAGCTTCACGTTTCTACCATTGTGGAAAACAATTGATCGTGTGGCTTGAACTGTATTAGCAGCCTACTACACTTGTAAGCGCTAATGATTAGGGATGGCACTGCTGACACAGTGGTGCATATATGACGGGCGACAAAACGGCCGGCACAAGCAAAGCAATTTCTAGATTTATACTGTAACTAAAAAGCCTTCATTGGCAACGCAGAAATGAAAGTAGGGGCTAATTAAAGAGATCATTTGGATGTCATACCTCTTGACTGCTAGATTGCAGAATACCTGTATAGGGATCCCAGATGAGGCCCATTGCGACCAGCCATGACATGGGTCAGGTGGTATATGCATAGGATGCCTTGGATGTACTCTTCGAACTTATAAACGATAGATGTAGCCTTAGTGGATTGGCTTCTTGGGTGTACCAAGTAGTATTCTAATGTCTTTTATTCATTCCCATCCCGAGGAGTTGCTAGTCAGGGGTAGTTGAACCGACTATCAGAGCGGACATTATCTGCCCGCAATCCGAACGGACCTTATCACCCCCGCATCTCACCCACGGCAAAGGTACGTCCCAGCATAAGTAGCGGTGCCTGAGATTCGACATAAATCATCATCCTCATCGCCAGATCAACAAGGTTTATTCTCTTCAAAATGGTCCAATCTATTGTCCGAGTGGCCGTCACGCAAGCAGAGCCCGCCTGGCTGGACCTTCAAGCTGCGGTCGCTAAGACATGTGCGCTCATCACGGAAGCGGCGGGCAACGGCGCGCAATTGATCACATTTCCGGAATGCTGGATCCCTGGATATCCATGTTGGATCTGGTGATTGTCTCTCGCTGCAATAAATTCAGGTACGGTGCTAACTGCCTTCTTGGAACAGGACCCGGCTGGTGGACTTCGATATGAACGTAGAATATGTCAAGAACTCGTTGAAGATCACCTCCTCGGAAATGGACACTATTCGCGACTGTGCAGCCAAAAACAACATCGCCGTCTCTCTGGGCTTTTCTGAAAACGACAATAATTCCGTCTACATCGCCCAAGCTCTTATCGGTCCCGATGGAGAGATAAGCATGCGCCGCCGGAAAATGAAACCCACACACATGGAAAGGACGGTTTTTGGTGATGCGTCCGGCGACTGTCTAACCAGCGTGGCCGACACGCCTTTTGGGAGAGTGGGTGCTTTGGCGTGCTGGGAACATATCCAGCCATTGCTTAAATTTCATACTATCTCGCAGAAGGAGGACATTCATGTTTCGGCATGGCCTAGTGTTACGCCTCATACTGGGGGGCCGGATTTCTGGTCGATGTCTGCTGAAGGTGAATAAGTACCTGACTTTTAATACGTCGAGTTGGGTTGCTGATCGGATATATAGGTTGCCAAAACCTTTCCAGAACCTATGCCATCGAATCTCAGGCGTTTGTTCTGCACACAACAGCGGTAATAACGGCAGCTGGTGTCGATCGAATGGGCACTTCGAAAGGGGCTCTGATGTCGAGTCCAGGCGGTGGTTCATCAGCGATATTTGGTCCCGATGGAAGGCGACTTACCGAGCCTGTAGATGACACCACTGAGACCATCTTGTATGCAGACTTGGACTTGGATTCTTGTATCAAAGCAAAGCTGTTTGCTGATGGTCTGGGCCATTACAGTCGTCCAGATCTGATGTGGCTGACAGTGGACAAGGAGGTCAAGAAGTTAGTCAAAGGCCAGGTGGATAACAAAGTAAAACACGAGGAAGATTAGATAGTTATCTCAACGAGCCTTCGGAGTTTGATCGCAGAGTAAATGTTTTAATTTTGTTAGCAAAGGATGATTTCTGCTTGACCATCCAAGTTTCGTCTCTGCTCGCATTGAAATCAAAAATTATCCCCAACGAGACACTCTACTAATACGTGCCACCACCAAATAGCCAATTGAAGTCGTCAGCGTTGACCAAATCTCCAAACACGTTCATGTTGCTCATATTTATTGTGTGTGGAAAATTTTCGCCTTGATTATCCAGGTTATTTATAATCGTCATCAAATCCTGATCTGATACAGGATTGTTGAATATATCTTCACCAGAAATGTCATTGGAGTCGGTGGAGGTGTCGCAAACACCAGGATCTCGTCCAGCCAACCCTGATGACTCGTCAAACCAAGACTGAGAAGGTCCCGTATTGACAGGTCTGGGCGATCTGTTGACGTGAGCTCCATTTTGTTCGTCCATGCCTGATGTACCCAACATGGGTATATGGCTTGTTGATATAATGGGATGACAGAACTCTAATGGTAATGCACCAACGATCTGCCACCTGAATGCCAGTACCCTGATCACTTGTAGGCTCTTGTCGGCTCTGGTTGGCCACCCTGTCTTTAGTCGCTTCAGCAGATACATGCATGACCTCAACCACCTTGTGCTCTGTCTTTTCAAAGAAGCATTGCTGCTTGTCGCATTCATGAGATGGACAACTGCGGCGCTCAGGAGATGATGAATGATGACAGGGTTAGCAAAAGCGAACCCATAGGCCTCAAGAAATATCCGAACAAGGCGGGTCGCGGTCGCAGCTGCTTGAGTGAGGGTTCGCAACACTAGATTTGAGACGCCCAAGTCGAGTATCTCCTCCGACTTACAGACAGTCGTCCATCGAAGGAAAGGGGGCATGGTCAGAAGTAGAGCCATCTGATACGCCATGTGAAAAAGTAAAACAGGTTTCGAGGGTGACTTGGAAGGGAGTTCCAGTCGGGGGTCAACATTTTTCAAGAATTCATTAAGTTTTTCATAAGTGGTTAGAAGAAGTGCCAGCTTTCTCGAAACCGACAATGATTCGAAACCAGGAGCGTATCTTGATTCTTAGCTTCATGAACCTGAATGAAGAGACAATTGACCTACATTTGATCCATATATTGGTCATGAAGATACCACAATTTGCACTGCCAGGCAAATGAGATCTGAGACAAATCTGCTGTTGGGTTACAGAAAGTGGTCTCGAAATCAGGAACATTAACCCGACGCCAGGACAACGCGCAATTTCTTCCTAGGATAGAAATAGCCGTCCGATCAATAATAAAGAACATCCAAAAGGTCTGGATCTCCTCGGGACTAGCTTGAAGGGATCCGCGAGTGATTTCGTCGAGGGCCAGGACATGAAGGCGTAGGTGTACTGCGATTCCAGCGGCCATAGAGATATACATCCAACCAAATTGATCACGGCCCAAGGCGAGCGATCGCCAACTGAGTATGGATAGTCCTTGCACCACTGCCAAGGATGGTGAACGTCTGCAGCAAATGAAAGCTAGGCTTTCCGCATATTCTGCAAACGAGTCTCCAATTAGCTCAGCATCATCTCTATCAGAGAATGCTGCACCCGTTGCTAATATAGCATTGTGGAGAAATACCAATTCGTAGCTTTGATAGGGGTATCCTATCACGAATTCGTTTGATCGGTATACAACAAACTGATGGTCCGGATTAATGTGCTCGAGAAAAAGGTCCGCCAGATAACAAAGAAGTTCTCGATCATGAATGTAAGCAAGCATTTGGTTCGATAGCCCTATCTGACCTGGAATCGTTTCTGTATTTGATTGGACATGTTTATGGTGGTCTTTGGGTTTGATTGACAGGTCGTCGATGATTGTGACCCCGTCTCCCATGTTAGTCCTCCACATCATTACACCCAATTCCTCCATCGCTACGTCTGATCTGACCCCTGCTGCATCTGGTTGAGGGCCTATATCTTTCATTGTGCTGCTAGTTGCGTTAAGCAGCACTTCGTGACGTCGTTTGTCGTCTTGCTTGATGCGTTCTGCCGGAGGATTGGTAGAGAGGAGCGACCCTGTGCCCATTTCCGCAGGCCGTTCATCCTCTCGCTGATCGTCACCAGCCAGAAGGCCAAGCAGAGTATGAACTTGTTCCTCAAGTGCGTGGACGTAATCCTCGTCCCAATATTTGCGCCTTCCCCATGTCAGTATAAACTGAGGCATGTCTCGATTTCATATGCCTTACTTTCGGGAGCGGGGTGCGGCCTGATAGATGCATTCTTTGGAGCATTTCTTGCACGACGAACATTGAGGCTTCTCCCTATCACACTGAAGGCAAAAAGGATTCATCAGCTGAAGTGAAGGGATTCCTGCTACGGCACTCACTTTCCGTTTAGCGACCCGGCATGGATCACATGCGATAGAAAACTGGTTGGCATGCGTCTCCGTGCTGGTCATTTGCGCTTTCTGCGACAGCATGCGGTGGGTTATATCTGCAATCAGCAATCGATCGGTTCAGAACATGGCGTTTGCGATCACTAGATATAAAATCGCAAGGGAGAGTACTACGGTCGTGGGGACAATGGGAAAGCAAGTTGATGGTGGATGTCAGAGTATTATCTCGAAGTGAGATAATCAAAAGAGGGGCCGGGGGCTCATCGGTAGCTCCCCATATCCGGTATCAATGCTGCCGAGGGGCTGAAACTTTCCGTCGCAAATAGGATGGACCTCAGTTCGAGATCCATTTGGAAGTCCTAGATTCTTCCTCGCCCTCTACACGCCACGCGTGGATGCTTGCAAGATGGACTGCTCGGTCCAACGGTTCAAATCTACAAATGCGCTTGTGAAAGTAGGCACATGAAGAACATCAGCCAGCTCCATTCCATGTGCTATGGAAGGGATGTAGCCTTCGTCCACCGGCTTGCAAGTCGAGGTCCAATCGTCGTCAACCTTGTAGTTGGTAATCCAGCCATGCCTGTCGATTGTTCTATGGCTCCTCGACGGGTTGGATCGGTTGCCACGCACCCCGCTTTGATTACCAGCTACCCCACACGAGTCAGTGTGTGCAATGATCCAACTTAGAGTTGTCGCTTGGCTATCGGTGCGGACATTATACGTCCGCACGCCAACACCCCCAGATTGCCAACCACTGCGGAGCCATTGAACTCCGGTGGATAACCATTATGAATTCTACACATAGAAAAGCGCTTCAAATCGCGTCTAATGCCATGGACGAAAACAAGCGCAGAGCTGATCGTCGGTTCGCACAGCTCAAGTCGCTGCACTGTCTACATCTCGTCGCCAATAACCATGTGGGGAATCAATCTGGATCCTGATGTACCTATGGTCTATTCCATCTTTGGTGTTCAGTACCTCGGAGAGATCCCCAATACCCGGCAGCAGATTCTCATAGATACTTTCACCAAGTTGATCGATTCATCGGCTAAACATGTGGACCACGTACTCCAGCAAGATTCTTTGGCTCAAACCCGGATTTGGCTTGCGTACTGGAGCTCACCAGCTTCATACAAGGCCTGGTGGCTGGCCGCGGAGACTGTCCAGTTCTGGGACTCATTGACGCCAGACGCAGGCATGTGGCGAGAAATCCTTACTGTTCCAAGACGGCGCACACAGTTTGGCACCAATAAGGAAGAGAATAATGGCCTAGCGCATGTCGGTACATTGACGCCAAACACAACAAAATCGGGATATTGGGGTTGTTATCGGGATCGCATTGAAGCCGCAACTTCAACTGACCGGCTTGACACCCCCCTTTCCAGAAGTCCCACCCCTCAGCTGAGTTCAACGACGGTCCGACTCGGGCGCGTACGAGTGAATAAATTGCCAGATAACCTCTGCTTTGTTGTTGAGGGACAAGACCATTCAGGCATCACTGCAACCGAGAAAGACCACTGGTTTGAAAATTTCGACGAACCTGTCACTAAGTGGATTACGGACATCGTCGCAGCGGGCGCGGAAGCTGGAGTCTTGACCTCGCGTCTCTGCTTCGCTCCCGAAAGTGGCAAATTTCGAGATTCGGATCCAACTCCGTTGAACTATAATCGAAAGATCCAGCTGTTCTACTTCCTGGATTTTGGGCACATGGAACGTATAGGAAGGCATAACAAGGGCCATGTGGGATTGCGCAGCAGTTTCATGCAGTCGTACTGTCCACTTGGGCCAATGGGGAAGCTAGGACAGCTCCTATTATGGGTTGAGACAAGCATATTAAAGTCAGAGGAAATTGAGTGTGAGTATGTGGGCTGCCTGGTTGGAACTGGGCTCATGGCTTATGACCACCATCCAGCATTTGGAAGTGCAAAGAATAAGCAGAATTTACTCTCAATAAGCTGGCTGAAGAGCTGGTTTGTAAGTTCTTAGAGCTATTTTAAAATAGGAATTGAAATCGAACCCAGAGTGAAGATCCAATTAAGACTACAAGTATAGATATCACTTCGCCTGCATTTACCAATCGTGCAATATGACATACTAAAGTTGCTATAAGGTAGAAAATTTTATATAATGCTAGTTAGTTTGATTGATTCTAGATTATGCCTCTAAGTAAAAGTACAAAATAGATAGTACATATTATACCAGAGAGCTTCCTCAAAGGCTAGATTTCAAACATGCCCAAAGGTTGACCCCAGCAAGCATCCATTCAGCCGCACCCATAATCCATACGTTACATCCCGTCAGCCCCCTGAATATCTCCACCATTCCAGTGGCTATAGCAACTCTGATAGACACATCATAGAGCCTCAAAACGGCATCTCTGCTCAGGCCAAACGGCTCCAAGTCGTCAGAAAATTGGTTTAGTGGCCAAACAGTTCCACCGATCCATTCGCCGATGAAAATACGTAGAATAGCACGCCGATAATCTTTTACTTCCCTTGGTGAGCGGTGTTCTAGCATCCATATATCCATTGATGACAACCCATCAAATGATTCGTAGGCTATTTTGCGAGGATAATTCGTGGCGATTGGAGCTTTTCGAAGGAAGGACAAAAGCCACCAGTGCCAGCGTTTACTTCCGGAAGGGTAGAAGACTTCTGTCGACGCAGATGCGTTCATACCTGCAGTATTAAAGATTGACATAAATAGGATAGGATCGGATGACCAAAGTGTACGGGTGCGATCATCGTCGAGTAGCTCGCTAGTGAATGCGTCGAGTGGAGACCGGTAATGGAAGAAACGAGAATAGAATATCGGGCTTATTATCTGTAGGTCAACTCTAAGGGGGCCTTCGCTCGCTGAAAGGGTGGTTGAGCCATTAGAAGTTGGCAATTGCCCCAAACTTGCGTTCGACATGACTAACGAATTAAAAACCTCCGACTTATTGCTATGTTCTCCTGGAGTAAGGTACGTGACAGATATAGGTGCAGGGTGGCTCTCAACAATTGATTTGAGAATGAGGCGGAAGCTGCGTTCTAAGGTTCTAGAGAGAAATTAGATGTTAGGAACGCATTGTATGGGAAAGCGGCAATCGTATACCTTTCAACTGCTCTAGCAGGTTTTCCTAATGCAGTCTTGCCAGGCTCTGGACGGGTCCAGTAGCGAGGAGCCTTCAAATAAATCCTTGCCGCTTGAGACAAAATCCGGTAGGTCATTACGGTAGCCATGGGAACATACCACCATCGTATAAGGAATAATGCCTTTTCCCAAATAGACGATGTTGAGGCGTTCAGGCCTGGTTCACTTGAAGTAACACGAGTAACCAGTAACGGACCTCCCTCCTCCTTTGTCAGAGTGACCAAGATATCTAGTCGGTTCAATGGACTGGCGCATGGATCACACGTGTCAATGGTGTAGCCTCCTGTGGATGGCATAAAAGGGGAGACGTGGATATCTTTGCCAAAATGTCCCCGAAACGAGTATAGACTTGTCGTTCTTTTCTCAGAGAGTGTTTTGGCGGAAAGAGTCTGGCGAACGAGCCACATACGCCGCTCACCATACGAGGTGTTCAGCTCCGGGACGATTGCTGTCAGCTCTCGTTTCGCCGAGTAGAGATACCAAAACCCTAACGGGTTATCCAATTGGCCATTGGTCGAAGGTACCGTGAGCAGATACGCATATTCCCATTCGTTTGGATCTGCACCCTGGAACAGATCAGCAATTCAACCAGAAAAGTTACGGCATAGTTCTAGAACTATTGAAATAATAGCAAATTAATTGTTCGTACCTCTGATAGTAGATACTCTCTCAACTTTTGTGCCAGTGTCATCGATGATCCTCCCCTGATGCCATAGTCTTGAGCCCTTATATTAAACCATGCTCGTCGAAATGGCCATCTACTCCTTGGATCACGAGGTAGATCGACGCAGATAATTGGACTATAGCAAGCATGAAGCCCTACTGGAACCCCACAATAGAGGTATGAATGCCTGAACTGATCTTTGAACGGATTGATACGTCGGTGCCTCAATTCGCAAGGGAATACAATGGGATTTCCATGTAACAATGTCGGTTTGTCCTGGGGTTCTGTGCCTTTTGAAAAGTCCTTCCTACTATGGTTATCTGTCACAAGTGGCAACGAGACAGAAGCTTTTCTAGAGAGCTTTAAAGGATTAAATGAGGCAACTGGACATATGCCAGTTGCAGAATCAGATGGAGACAGAAGCATATGGGGCGCTCCTAGGTTTGGATTTGACGAAGAGCTTTTACTCTCAACCAAGCGCTCAGATTTGGCCTCTCTAACATTACCCTCCATATTCAGGTATTCCGCACGTGTTTCGTAAAAGGCCATCCCAAGAAAAGTAGTGGTGGTAACTGCAATGGTAGTCCAGAAAGATGGCATCCATTGAATCAAGATGACAATGACCGCGCTATCTGCCAAGAGCAAGATTGTGTCGCCTACAAGCACAGATCTAAGTATGCCCGAGAGCACCAAAGTTGCACTTGTCGTGAAAATGTTCATGTTTATGAATGATTGATCGAAGGTTCAGGTAGAGTAGGTTCAAAACAGCAAGACAAAGCAGAACACTTATTGAGGGCGGGAAGCAATTATAGTAATGTCCCCAAAATAGTTAGGGCTTAAAGAAAGCATTTAGCAAGCTCTTCCAATACTTCTGGGGCGAGTTATTCAGCTTGAACTTGTAACGCCATGCGTATTAAGCAAGCGGTGGAAAAGTGTAACAAGTACAAATGAGCCATTTCTAGCCAATGGCTCCTCAATAGAAGGGTGCAAACCCAACTACAGTGTCAGGCCTAATTAATATCAGAAATCCCGGTTACTTTTTCGGGTGCCCTTGAACAGCGCAGTTGGCTGCTAGGCCGAATTGTCGCGACAAGGCAGTGGCGTGGCGTAGACGGTCACTCGATTAAGCTAGCGTGGGTCGTCGATGAGTTACTTCGGGAAAGAAGCCACACTGATCTGGATAAGCACAGCCAAAGCCAACCACTTGAATGATTGTAAGGTTAGGAGAACAGCTGAAAATAAGTCTAACGTTATGTAGTCAAATGCTAGGTTTCTGAATTTGCGAAGAGATGGCATTTAAATGTGCGTGAATTCCATTCATGGGAAGGAAAATGTCAATCTCATGATCAGGTGTAGCTATTTATCCAACTGCTTGAAGGGAAGATGGCAACCAAATATAGCGATATCGTGATAATTGGTGCTGGATTCTCTGGTATCGGCCTTGCTTGTCAACTGCAGCGGAAGCTGGGCTATACTGACTATGTAATATATGACCGAGCCTCTGATTATGGAGGTGCATGGTCAGCAAACAAATGTAAGTCATATCTGAATGGGACTTTACAGCCACTGAAAACTATAGATCCTGGATGTGGTGTCGACATACCTGCGGTCTTGTACTCGCTGTCATGGTTTCCAAACCCAAGCTTCACGAGCATATTCCCTTCCCAAAGTGAAATTCTCGAGTATCTTCGACGCGTTGCATCAAGATACCATGTGCCGTCCCGTATAACGCTGAATACCGAATGGAAAGGGGCTCAATGGTCAGAGAAGACGTCAAGGTGGCAGGTGTACTTAGAAGATACCCGGAGTGGAACAAGATTTGTGCATGAGGCAAAGATTCTCGTCTCCGCCGTCGGTGGTTACACAAACCCACGGTATCCAAGTCTTCCTGGCATTGAGAGTTTTCAAGGAACAATTGTTCACACTGCTAGATGGGACCAAGAGCATAACCTCAGAGGCAAGAATGTTATCGTTATTGGCAACGGCTGTGAGTGAAACTGCGCTGGCATACTTTTTGATGGCACCCAGTTTGATCGGACTTTAGGTTCGGCTTCGCAGGTTGTTCCAGCGATCATCGACGACGTACGGAGCGTCACTCAATTTATGAGGGTAAGCACAGCGATACCTATTGAACCATACATTAAAGTTTGTTAAGGCACTAACTATGAATACTTCAGAGCCCTCAGTATTATGTTCCAATGCCAAACTTCCGTATAAATCGACTCTGGCAAAATCTTTTTTACTACATACCATTTCTTCTGGTATTTGCTCGCTGGCTTGTTTTTTGGGTTCTTGAAACATCCCTAGCCCAATTCTACGACGACAAGGATGGACATCTTGCACGCCAGAAAGCCGTCAAAAGAAGTCAAGACTACGTTAAGAAGTTGGCCCCTGGTGTGTTACACATACCACTGATTGATAACAAATTTATCAGAGTTTTGATTGTTCTAACATCCGATAGAGCGCTATTGGTCACTTTTGACTCCTCAATATGATTTGGGCTGTAGAGTATGAGCCCTACTATGATGCACAAAAAGCCCGCTGAACTGTAAATAGCGCCGGATTCTAGATAACAATTACATAAACTCGCTCAGCAATCCTAAGATACTCCTGACCAAGGAAAGCATAGCATCGATAGGAAAGACTGGAGTTATGAGTGCATCCGGAAAAGAATATTCTGCAGATTTCATCGTAAGCGGAATTGCTGATCAGTAGGATTACACTGACTGGCGTTATTCTACAGATATTAGCTACGGGGTTCGAATTTACACAGTGGCAAGCTGACGAAGTAATCGGCCGCAATGGAATCTCAATGAAGAAGCACTGGGAAAGATTCGGGGGCATCGAAGCCTACAAGACCGTGGCCATGAACGAGTTCCCAAATCTGTTCTACTTGCTAGGTCCAAACGCTGGTAGTGGGCACACCTCGGTTCTGTTTTCTATAGAATGGTATGTCTGCAAAGTGATATACCCTTGACATGAGAATGATGACAAACAATTCATAGCTCGATAGACTTGGTGATCAAGATGGCTCGTCCCATAATCGAGAAGCGCGCGAATTCGGTCGAGGTAAAGCAGACTGCTGAGAAGTTCTGGTGCGATACAATACAAGAAGCCCTACACCGGACTGTTCTGACTAGGAGCTGTCTTAATGTACGTTGTTGAAGAAATCTTGAGCCTCTGCTAGGCAGATTTTGACTCTAGGAGGAACAAGTTTTGGCTGACCTGAAGTCTAGCAATTCACGGATCCTAAGACTGGCTGGAATTTCTTTTCTTATCCTTTCAGCTCAGTGCGCTTTTGGTTTGTGACGAGATTTCCTAATATGTCGCATTGGGTTTACAAGTGAGCGTGCTCGTATGTGGGACTTGGTGAGATAGATCTATTGTCAAAGAGTTTAATCTACAGCATTTTGGCTTGTGCGTTGATGTAAATCGAACAAGATAGATAAAAAGGCTAGAGTAACACTGGTGTTTTCTTTGATATGAATATGAGAGCATAGTATTACTACTACAGAATAAACCCTTGCTGTTCAGACACTGTTATTATAGGAGTAGGCCTACTATAGTTATTAAACCCTTTGGTAAATAATTCGAGGCAGGTTTGTCACGTGAGCTATTGCTGTGGGTCGCAGATTTGCTGACGACTTCATATCCTTCTTTGTTTTCAGGGTATTCACTGCATAAAGCTTGTATGCAGTAAAATCGAAGATCATCCCTCTTTGAGTTCTTCAGTCTAAATTGTTCATGGCCCGCTTTCCGGTCCCACAACCATCGCCCGGTTAAGCGAAATATACCCAGCGACAGAGTTGCGATAAGGAAGCCTCTATCAGGATTCGGTCTGTGGAATTGAGCAGCGGGCGTCGATTACATGCAAGTCGGTTGGGGTCCTGCACTCACTACTGGAAGGCTGGAGAGTGGCGCTGGACACGTAGCTGAGCTGTGGTTTTCAGCTCGGAAAATCTCTGACATATGGCCCAATGATCACCCATGGTAGCTGAACATCGCTCGACAGGGGGCTTAGATTGGTCTCTCCTTCTAACCTCAATAGGTGACCGTGAGCCATGGATTTACGCCTTCCTCCACCCGCATTACCACAAGCAGACGCGGCGGTCACTTATTTAGGCGCTTCCGCTCCCCTTCTCGGACGAAGTTATTCAATACACAAGACGCTTTGGTCACTTCGCCCTTCAAGCCTATTCTCTTAGTATGGCCATGTCAAGTCTTCCGATCCTAAGCACGCGTCGTAGCCGCCGCAGTCTCGACAACGATGGCTGCCCAAACAACGCCTCGCGGGACTTGCGAAGCGCCACTGACTTCCCAGGCACTCTATCTGGTCGTGATACGGATTTCCCTCTCGGACAGAATCCCGTACTTGGTGTCCAGCAAAGTCTGCCCTTGACTTTGCACGATCAAGGCAGAGCCAACATAGTCTCAAATCTGGCGCAGCTACCCACGTCTGATCCTGTGTCGTCTTCCAGTACGTCTTTTACACGGTCTCATAGCCTTGTTCCTGGATGTTCTTTGGCAACCCGAGATATGACATGCACTACAACGAGTTTAACCCAAGCCACTCCGAGTCTTCTGGACTGGTTCTCCTCGGGCTATGCAGCAAACACCGGCGCTCTCGGATATAGCAGCTTATATCCTGATCTGGCCCCCGACCAGCTCGGAGTACATGAAAATCCATCTCGGCAGCCTCATGGGCCAGCCGTAGAACACCATGATCATCACTTTTACTCGACTATCCATCAAAACAGTCAGTATCCGGAGATGACTCCTCAGCATAATTCAGGGCAAGATATCCCTTATCCATGGCCGCAAAATGGTCGCTCAATATGGGATCCCATGCTTGGGTTGTCCACGTTCTTGCCTCAATTTTCTGGTGTTCCTTTCGTCAATGAGATTGCTGTTGGAAGCGACCTTGGTTTGCAGACGGTCCTGCAAGATTGCCTTCCTACGTGGTCAAATCAAAACTCAACGGCATCTGAAGCCCTAGCAAATGATTCATACATACCGAAGACGGACTCTTCTATATTGGAAGTGTCTTCCAAATCTAAAGCACGGAAGTTTGAGCGAGATGCTTCTCAGCCTCACCAAAAACGAGCCCGAACTCAATCAAGCCTATCTTTCGAAGCATGCCTGATTAACTTCGAGGTGAAATCAGGAGATGTCCAAAAGCGACGACGGCGTCCGAAGCTTCCAGTTGAGAAACGCAAAGAGCTTACATTACAACGTCATACTGGGGCTTGTCATCAGTGTCGGTTTAGGAAGCGGGCGGTATGTAGTATATATGTGAAACTTGACATTGTTAGTCGCTAATAGATGCTAGTGTTCTTTAGATACACCTTGCGGTTATTGTAGGACAATAGCTGGACAACTGGGTATAGCAAAGCATATTTGCTACCGGGACAGCCCCTTCGTGTATCGCATTGCTTCCGAATGTCTATAAACCCAACCCTATATTGTCGTATGAGGCTTCGTGCTAACAATTTAGCATAGATTTCGTCTATACCTCAGCTAAGAGAACTCTGAACTTCTTTTTTGATCCACCGAAAAGAACAACAAAAAGGTTAAGAGGTATAGCCGTACGTCCTAATGAAAGAGGTTTCTATTCTGCACCATTGCAGCTTCAAGTCTTTGATTGCGACTTGCATGCGCTCTCTGATGTTAATAGGGAGGTATTGCTCTCTAAATCAGGGGCGAGGTCGGAAGGTGGTAAGGTCACAGTTATCAACGAAAGTGATGAGTCCCTTGGCAACCGCCTAGAACAATGGGCTCTCGAGTACGGAACTGCATTTGCAAAGACACAAAATCATCGTGCTGGACGCTTGCTCTTGATCGGTGTGATGTGGATTAAGCTAAAGCTCCCTGAAGTCAGGACTTTCAACCATCTCTTCTACAATGCACTGCTGACTGGTTAAACAGAGTAGGCTCATCCAGGTGTGTATGCGTATGCTTACTTTAAACTACATACTACGAACCGGTGTAACATACTGCTCTGGGAAATGCACGGATACATACCGCGCGGTCGAAGCACGGATTGACACGGGTATGCCGACACTTGGATTTACCCGACTATGTTCTCTGCTAATGTCCGAAGTGGTGTATCAACGCATAAAGAAGGCAGAAAGCGAGTTCAACCAGTTGCTTGAAAGCATGGTATGGAAGTCATATGGTCGTCTCACACGCGAGCAGTCTTTCCCCGTGGCCTATGTACTTTGGCAATATTTACGCCTGATGTGTCTGCGCGTATCCCACATCAAAAACCTGATTACAGTATATAAGTACAAAGGTATGTTTGCCAGATCTACATCTCTACTGGGCTAAATTCAATTGTCTAGGCCTAGACTACGGGCCCATCTCACGAACTACCAACGAAATGACTCATATGTATAATCTTTTACTGTCGATACATACAGCGCTTTTCAGATCCAGTAGCCCTCTTCTGATGGATTTCTCCGACATGTCTAAGCACGATATTCTAGCCGGAGATCCTGAATTGATTGACGAGGCCATTTATATGAGGACGATCAATAATAGATTCCGTAATGTTTCGTATGGAAGACACTTCCGTTCGGCTCGGGCTTTTGAACAGCAAACAGTAGACAAGCTAAGAAAGGTTTTAGATGGTGAGGGGTTGAAGTTCAAGTAGGCTGCTATCATAAGTATCTAGATAAAGCTAGAGATCTGCGAGTGCTTGAGCCATAGCATAGAGAATTTCACTAATTGCTCCGGTTTCCACACCGCTCAGGACCAAATCCAGATTTTCACTATAAGTTATATACTCAATTTATCCAGGAGCCATTAGACCCGCCACGTGGAGAGGCTCGCTGTCTTGCATCTGAAGGGAGTTTTGAGCTCGTATCTTTTATTGGCGGTACCGGCTACATCGAGTTCGGAGGATGGAGCGTCATACGTCGAGCGGCCTATACTAAACATATGTATTTTATTATTCCTTCTCTTTCATCTACGGCTCTCATTCGGTCATCCACATACGAACGACCATGTTGCGCCCAGATCGATTCACGATCAACAAGATCATTTAAGGTTGTGGTCTAGCCACTAGCTCCGTCAGCATTTAGCAAAGTAGGACTGAGTAGTCATCAAGAAGGGCCAGCAGAACCAATCATCTATAGCAGGTATCATCACCACCATTACCGCCGCGTTAAGCCCGTGCGGCCATGCGGCCGATGCGGTCGTGCGGTCAGCATGAAGGTCAGCATTAAGGCGTTGACTGGTACAGGGGTGCTATTGCCAGAACCAGCAAAGACATATATAAAGCAGATAGAAATGGACGACAGGTCACTTCGAGTTGTACAGTCTTTCTACTCATTGATCTTCCCTTGTCGATCATATTCTCAGCCAATTTGGGAAATTGGATTCTCGATATCGTATAACTTATTGACGGAGAGTATCTATTTCAAAAGACACCTAGTTTCGAAATGGATCAGTCTAATACTAGATCATACCATCTTCCATCTGATGCCGTTTGGTTTAGTATGTCAAACTCTTGCACTGCCAGTACCACTTCTAATTGGCCCTTAAGTCACCGGCTGCTCCTCCGGCATAGGCCAAGCTCTAGCAGAGTTTATCGCCACTCAGACGTCCAACCGTCTAGTAGCCACAGCGCGCAATGCCTCCGCCCTTTCTTATCTTCCGGATCGCCCCGATATTCTGAAACTTGCCCTCGATGTCACGTCGACGCAATCTGTTGATGCTGCTGTTGATGCAGCCGTCAACTACTTTGGCCGGCTGGACGTTGTGGTCAACAACGCCGGCTACGGCATGTCCAGCGACACTGAGGCTGTACCCGATGATACAGCTCGGCGTTTAGTTGAGACCGACTTCTGGGGTACCGTCCGCGTGACGAAACATGCTATGCGCGTGATGCGAGAGGAGAACGTCAAGAACGGACAGCAGGGTGGTGTGGTGATGAACGTCACGTCCATGGGCGGCTTCACGGGGTTTCCCGGGAATGCGTTTTATCATGCCAGCAAGTTCGCCGTTGAAGGATTCACAGAAAGTGTCGCAAAGGAGGTGAACCCGGACTGGAACAGTGAGTAGAAACGCAATGAGAACCGATGTTTGTAATAGCTCACGTCAAAGTAGTTCACTTCGCCATCATTGAGCCTGGCGCAGTACAGACGAACTTCGCAGCAACAATCCTGGAGAAGCCAGCCATGCACCCAGCCTACGCATCCCCGAGTATGCCCACTAGAATGATCGAAGCATACGTCAAGAATCCTAAGATGCAGGAAAACTGGGCTTTACCGAGTGTAGTTGCTGGCTGCATGTATGAAGTTGTTAGCAAGGGCGGAAAAATTCGGCTACGAACACCCCTCGGCGCGGACGCATGGGGAATGGCAATGTTGGAACTTGAGCACTTGAAGAAGGAGTTTGAGGAGGCAAAGGACATAGCTAACAAAGTCAGCCGTCCGGACCAACTGGAGGCAATCGACTTCCTAAAGAGATAATGATTGTCAAAGAGGATGGCAACGTTTTGGTTGAAAATAGCACAAAGCCTTGGGCTGTTTGAAAGTTCGTTGGGGGTTAAGCCACCTGGGAAATGGGCATCACCATACAAGCTGTTACTTCGCTCGCTCTGTTGACCATATTACAGACTGTGGTAAATCTGGCCAAGTTTACAACTTCTACTCTCTTATATAACAGGACTATATGCACCTTATAAAATTTCTCTAAATGGGTTAGCTCCTTCAATGAGATCACGTAGTTCACTCAGGCTGGTGTGACTACTGTTAACATTGTTATCTGTATAACAAGTAACTCAAGTATCACAAGTTCTGAGAAAGTATTTTCATTACGTAAAAATCATTCGACACCGAATACAGCGATAAACGAGGTACTAGTCGTATTTCCCTTGTTGCTGTATAGCGTCGTATTCCACATAACCATCGCCCTGCCCCCTGAGGGCGATAAGCGAGTATGATTGGGCGCAGGAGCTTGTAGGCGCCTTACAGCTCCTAGCGAACAGGGGAGGGAGAAGATCTCGACCGCAGCCAGCCTCGGCCAGGATTTAAAGGGGGGAAACACGCCCATACACATAGCCTTGTGTTTACAGAGGCTAGTAGAGTTGAATCGAGTCGAGCCAAGTCAAGCAAAGTCAATCAGGTCAAGCCAATCCAAGTCGGATAAAGGAAGTCGTGGTGAATGCGGATTAAAACGAAGCGTAAATATACTTCACTAGAAATTGTTTCAATTTCGTTGGAGATAAAAATCGCGAAGCTTTTGAGGTGGTTATAATAGTTTCGTCGATCTCCGAAACGCCAATGAGAGCTCGAAGAAGCTCTTAGATGAACCCAGGCTGTGCTTGTTTACGCCACAGCCTTACATGGGACGATCTCTTAGCCTACGAATGATTAACCAGGCTTCTAGGGATATACCTGGTCATATGCACGAGTCCTGCTTAGCTGCAGGAACGGCTGCCTGGGAAATAGTCCCCTCCTTATAGCCCTTGCATCTTTTGAGGGCACAGTTTCAAATAAGGCTCTGCTCCGTCTATCATATCTTTACAAATTGAACTCACCAGCCTTCTTACGTGGTGAGCTTTGTCTGCGCACTCTCCCATATCTACCCCTACGTCGAAGAAAGGTTTTCTAATGAATTCCAATGGCACATATACCATACTGCCACTCCACTGGGGAAGTCGTCATTTATGGATATCAGACTGGATTGAAATTTTTACTTTAGGCTTCGCGCCTCTTATAGCACATATCTTGTCGGGTGCTCCTCAACCTTCCTACCTATGTCAAAGCCGACCAAAGTGGCATGATCGACTTTGTACGTTCAACCCAACTTCAATTTTATGGCGATATGCAGCTATTACGGATCGACGCATTCGGGCGAAGACATGGAGTTCGATGGATATTGCAGCTAGTAATGCGCTGTTCTGGACCTCTCGAGGATGGGACGGATCCGAAGCCATGGTGGTCCGTAGTCGACCATATGCTAGACGCTTGCCAAAGAAAGCAAATGTCGAAATATTCTCTTTGGAGATGCTAAAAACCATTATCGTGGTGCTCCAAGGTATCCAAGCCCTTGCCGGTATCCTGGGAAACTTCACCTCTACTGGCAATTACACTACAATGGACACGGTCAGCGGCTTGTTCATCCCAATAGCAATGTGTGGTCTTTTGCGCCTCTGTGCCGCACTTTGGCTCACGGATGACTTCACTTTCATGGCCGAAAACTCTACCTTCTTAAAATCTTCACCAAGCGATCTTGATAAATTTGACATACAATGGTCGGTCGATAGCCTTGTTGACGAACACGGTGGATACCTCTGTCGTAGAAGTCCCACCCCACTTCGTGCTTGGGGAAGCAGAATATTCCGAGCCTTTTACATAAGTATCTTTCTAGGGCTTTGGGTACTTACATTTCTGTTTATTACACCTTGGGTGGGGACTTTTGGCTGGGTAGGCATATGGACGACGACCTCGTGGATGCTAGGGCTATTCTATATAACCATCCTTACTCCGTTGATTGCCGTCTTTGTATTCTATTTTGTTCAAGGACCTATCACATCAACTATTATTCCTTGCATTTCAACAGGGTGGTATAAGGCCTATTCCATATACGTTACGGCTTTTCTCATCTTACTGGTCACAGTTGCCTCTATTGAGACAAGAAAGACTGTTTGCGGAAAATACACCAGTCTGGCAGCTCAATATGGAGATCCATGTGCTACTGGAAATGTACAGCTACTCAGCATTACAACACCAACCATGAAATTTGGGCTGACCCAAGATTTGGGAGAAGGTGGTGGGTTTGTGAAGGTCAACTTTACTGGAGTTTGTCTTGGTATTCTCGGTTCTAGTAACAAATAAAATAATGCAAGATGATACTGTGGGGAGGTTTATGGGGTTCTGTAGCTGGAATACGTAGTCATAACGAATTTGAGATTCATGGCTTTGGTTGGTGACAATATTTATTTATATTGAAGGTACAATCCTTATTATCTAAGGTAAATAGTTAAGTATTTAATAGTTCTAATTATAAATAAAATAATTTCAATTACCAACCTTGGATAAGTTATATAAGTATTTATTTATTTTTAAAATTGTCTATCAACTATGACTTTGCAATGCAGATTTAGACTTAATCGAGAGTCTCAATTTAACGAAAGCTTGAATTATACTCAAGTACTATTAATAGGTTACAAAACCGCAATCAATGACTCTGTCTGGTATATCGCAGGCTAGACAAGAGATTTTAAAGTTCGTTTCATCTCTAACATTAGGCTTATATGTTCGTGGGTCCCCTTTTTTTGTTTTGCTTTTGTCCCTGTGCACCTGTATAACATAGCCGAATATCACCTTTTTCATAAGTTAGATACCAAGGAACATGTTCAAAAACACTTCCTAGCCTTGCCACTAGCTAATTCCTCTATTCGAAAGCTCACTTCGTAAAGAGTATGATCGCTGCTTTTCATCATCTTGATAAAACCAAAATAGAAAGATACATGCCTTTCCAATTTTTATCCGAGCTAAATATAATTATCTCATCTATGTAAAGATGGAAGAAGTTGAGTATGTATAGGCGTCATCATGGATTATAACCTTACGTCAAGGACCTAGAAGGTGAGATACCCATGGTCAACCGAGCCGGTAGAATCAATATTTCCTGCAGTTAGCTTAGTCGAAACACAAACGATTGTAATAAGTTTTGAATGGTTTCGGCAAATTAAAGTAACTGACTTCGTAGAACTGGATCTTCACCACAACAATATAGGGTTTCGTCGAGTTGTGGATTTCGCGGGAGCATTTCGCGAGTGCCAGAATAACTAAGTCGATCGAAGGGCTATGGCCTGGCGAGCGATCCGGTTTCAATGAGGACAAAAATACATATGCACATCAGGGGATACAGCTCCAAGCAGATGGTGGGGCAGAGCGGAAGAGATTCCAAGTCGCTCGGCCCACTGTCTAAAAGTGGTAGTACCCCGATAACAGCTAGGTTGTTCATATTGCACCAACCTCAGTGGCGGCAAACAACGATAAACATGTGCATCTGCATCGTCACCCTAGTCAAGTAGGATTAGGTATGAAGAGGAGAGCGTGGGTGACTTTCCAATAAATCCAGAGATACCTCGTCCGCTTCAGCACTTACAGCCGGTGAGAATCTATTGCAATACATTCGTTGATACAACTGGCATCAAAGAGTCGCTATCATGTCTTTACCTCTTCTCCCAAAATCTACAGCAACTCCCACAGAAGTAGTTTCTCGTTAGGAAACCGGATTAATTGAAGTTGATGTGAAACAGAGATTCTGAACGCCCTATAATAGAAGATACGACTGACGCAGATAGCAGGACACACAGAGCGACTCAGCCTACGCCGATTCGATTATTCATTCGACATCGTCACTGACCTCATCGATCGTCAATTACACGTATGAGAATGGCCGTCGATATCATGCGTTCCGCGATGGGGAATATCCTCTCCCTAATGATGAGAAGGAACAGGACCGTCTTGATTTATTTCATCACATCTACAAGCTACTATTGAATGGTGATCTATTTTGCGCACCCATTCCACCGAATCCTCAGCGGGTGCTTGACTTTGGCACAGGAACTGGAATTGTGTGTTGCGATCTCCTGTGTCTTTCACCTGCAGTAGAGAAATCTTGATTGTCCCAGAAGTGCCTATAATCATTCTCCTTTTAGGGGTTCTCGATCCTGAATTGGCTACCTTGTCTCTTTTCCTTGATGCGACTGGTGATCATAAAGCCCTTTAAAATGGCGTTTTTTGTGTTGCTGTTCTATCAAGGTCGAGGGATAATCATTTTAAACTATGTTTACTGCAGGTTAATAGTACTGATCACCCTTTTGTATTAGTGGGCACTCGATATCGCAGACCAATTTACCAGCGCCGAAGTAATAGGAACCGATCTAAGCCCAATTCAGCCTCAATGGGTAGCGCCCAACTGCACATTCGAGATCGACGACATAGAAAGCGAATGGACCTTCGGCAGACCGTTCAACTTCATTCACAGTCGCAACATGGGTGGCTCTATCCGGGACTGGGACAAACTATATGCTAAAATATATCAGCATCTCCAGCCTGGAGGATATGCTGAGATCCAGGAGTTTGAGACCTGGGTTGTGTCCGACGATGACATTGAACTCAAGAATGCGCCAAATGTCCTCAGGATGCTCCAGGAAGTTGCAAAGGCGAGCGAAAATTTCGGAAAGGAGTTGAATATCGCGCCCAAGGTAAAGCAAGGCATGATTGATGCAGGATTTGAAGATGTGACAGACAAAGTTTATAAGGTACACCTTAACGAAACATTCTCATCTCTCTTGTGCTGGCTAATCATCTTGTCTATTCTCCCAGCTCCCAGTAGGCCCATAGCCAAAAGATCCCCTACAGAAGGAGATCGGAACGTTCCAACTCTTGCAGATGCTCGACGGTATTGAATCGTATACTATCGCCTTCCTGACCCGCATGAGGGGCTGGAGCATGGACGAAGTCGAGGTGCTGCTTGCCCATGTGCGCTCTGAACTACGAAGTCGGCAAAACCATCTTTACACTCGCGTGCACTTTGTCTATGGGCGGAAACCTGTCGGGAAGTAGATGTTTGGGAGGAGTCGAGGGGCTTCCTAACACTTCCGAACAGCTGCTTGTGTGTCGAGGATGCGTTCTGGGCGTAAATAGGGATGTAGTTATCGTAGATAACTGGAAAGGTATAGATATCAAGTAATGCACGAGATATAGAGTAGAACACTAGAATCAATCGAATCCATAACTATATATAAGATTAGACTAAATCTTCTCTTTCAACTTACTTGGTTATACTAATCATTCTCTAAATCTATATTAATGTATTTGTAATCTGTTGAGTTGGTATTATCATCCTCGCATGACAATTCATAGGCAGCATACTTCACCACCTTGATTTTTATACCCCTGAAGCAACCAGTACATTATACAATAACTTATTCTCTTCCATGGTAGACAGATGTATTACTATGATTGATTATATATTAGTTTCGTAGTTTTATCTTAAATAAACAGTTTAAAGTTCTTCAGAAACAGATATACTTGTATCCTATATAGATAGTACTTGATCTGTCTGGATATCGGGCACGGCTTTTCATTCTAAAGTCCCCGTTGTGCACGCCGAGAGAAACCCTTTTTGTTTCCTTTCTCGCAGCTTCTGAACGTGACTCACACTCCATAACAAACCTCCCACGTCTATCTCTTCTGCCCTTCCAATTGACCTCTAATACTACACATAGCGCTTGCGTTACAAAAGAGTAACAGATCTGAGTGTGCATGTATGCTGCCTACACTCATCAATATTTAGCTTACAACTTAGCATGTAATCTATAAGCCAATAGTATTCATGTCTAGTAATGATATAAACCAGGCTATGGAATAATTGAGAGCCCCTCGTAAAGTCTCTGGAAGACGAAGAGAGTAAGTTTGATTTCAGCCTCGTGTAACTAGTCATATCTCCAAATCGATGATCCTTCCGGCAGCCTTTATCCACACTTGTTCATTTCTTCCTCATTTCGTTCTTCACATTCTACTTCCCACTTTCTTTTGGCAGATGGCAGCGATGAGACAAAGGGTCAAGGTAAGGGGGGGGGGGCTTTTTGGCTGCCGGCACAAGTCTATGCTGCCCCATAATTTCCCGATCTAGTGCCAAAGTTTTGTTTGGTGTCAGGACGCAGACTTTGGGTTATAGGAATCTTCTCACTCCTGTCAAGTATCTAGCTAATAACTAGCCACTCACTGCGCTGGACTTCAACGACTATAATCTCAGTGCCACCATCGCTTAGACGGAGGAACGAACGTGAATATCATAATTATAAGGTAAAGAAATATTCTATCTCAAGTTGTCTTCAAGGGGCAGCCGGCGGCTTGCAAGCGTTGAATCGGGGAACTGCTTGCCCTAGACTATATTAAGCTCCGCTTGCTCTACGATCGTCATGGTCAATGAACTAACGATCTAATTAACTAGTGCCGTATTGAGTTCATACTTGAAGAGCCGCGCCCAGTAAAATTCAACCCTGATTCATATACGTCACAAACTTAATGTCCCAAGTGGTCTGCACATGTAAATTGATGTCGTCGGTGGTCTTCACATGCTTATCATCCAATATTGACTGGCCCTAAGCCATTATCATTGGAGAACCAACTCGCTGTTATGGTATGACGACTTCTAAGCACTCATACTTCGTAAACTAAAGTTGGACATGGGACAAAAGTCATTACCTATATAATCCTCACATCTCCTCTGAAATTTCATCCTGTCCCAATAATCTTCTATCATTTCACAATATCTTGCCTACTTAAACTCAAACTCAAGATGCCTTCCGCCGCTAAAGACTACACCAACAATGCGATTGATGCTGGCAAACCAGAGGCCAAGAATGCATCTGACCACGCAGTCGCATCAGGTCAAGAAGCTATAAACGCCGTCAAAGCTGCCACTAATTCAGTTGCGTCTGCAACCAGAGTCGCAGCTCAAGGTGCTCAAGATTGGTCTTTTCAAGCAAAGGAAGACACCAAGAATACTGCGAATCATGTCTACAACAAGTCTCAAGAGACCGCCAACATTGTTATCAATAAATCCCAAAAGAAAGCTCAAGAGTTGGGTCGTAGTACCAAAGTCCGTCTTGAAGACATCAAACAGACTTCAGCAAACCTCCTCGATCAGGTTCTCTCACCAGAGCTTCGTGATCGATATCAAGACGATATCCGTCAATTTGCTAAAGACAGACCTCTAGCTTCGGTAAAAGCCTCTTTCCAATCCTTAGAACCAGTCGATCAGAGACTAATTGGATTTTAGTCATTTATTGTTATCCAAATCGTCGCCCTAACTATCCCACTTCTTGTCGTAGCTACTATAAGTATATCCACCTTCCTCTTCGCCCTCGGATCCGCACTTGTCTCTTCGCTCGCCGTGACAGCTACGACAATTACTTTCTTCCTGCCTGTCATAGCAGGTTTATTCCTTATAGGTACATTTGTTTGGGCTTGTCTTGCTACTACGTTCTTTTCCACAAACTGGGTGTATTATCATTTATACGACAAATCTGAATTTCAGGTTGAAGTTAAGCATGTTGCGGGAACGGCGGAGAGGTGGAACAGAGAGATTGAGGAGAATGCTGAGAAAGAAGCTTGGAGATATATAGAAAATGTTGAGAATGTGGTAAAGGATGGAAAAGGAGGCTTGCAAAACGGCATTACTGAGGGGAGGAAGATGGTGAAGAATGGTCGGAGAGAGCTTCAGAATGGCTTCAGGGATATAAGAGGTGAAGCTGAAGGTCGGTAAGAACATTTTTTACGATGATAAATTGCGCTTGTATTCTTAGGAAGTACAACAGATGCAAATAATGAGGCTTTCAATGCTACACGAAAACAACCACCTCGTAACATAAGTTGAGGCGCTTCTGGTAATTGTGTTACCCGCTACACTCCTTACATGCTTTCTAGTTGAATCTATTCCTAAAAGCCCTTTGTACAATATATAGTAATTACTGATGGTGTACACCGGAGTGCTGTTGGAGTCGGGAGACAGGAAGCAAACTCCATAGCACCGCTGGGATTCATGATCGTGGTGTTGTCGATAGATGTTATCTTCGACCGTATAGAGCTGAGTATGGACATTGTGTCCTTACACTTGCCCAGAAAAGGCTCAGGCACTTGTCCAGTCCGAGTCTCTTCTGGGCGAATTTGCCAATACTGGGGTCCTCGGTTTCGTGGCGCACCGGATACGTGTGGTCGTTGTTTTCCATTGTCCTTGTTCGTGTTTGTACTCGTACCTATGTAAACTGGAGTCACCATGTCCTGACAGACCGTGAGAACGCTAACATCATGACCAACATGTCAGCAAAGATGGTCGAGACTATGTGGCAGGAGTCCCTTGAGTCTATATTTTTCGGCACGTCCAGAATCGACGAACTGATGAGCAGGAGTATAAACCCATAGTGCTAGAGAGCATGGATGATGTAGCTTAGTACTTGCAGAAGATATACGACAGACTTAAAATCAGTATCTCGTACGGATGTAAGGCAGGCAGCGCGCTAGGTTGTCGTTCATGTTCGATGGTAGCGAGGTGTAGAAATCCGTTGGGAGTCGTTAGGTTTCATCGACGAAGACCTGTGTGAGTACCAGATTTCCTTGTACGACACGAGAAAGGTGACAAGTAGTATGCCTAGTGCAACTAGACGCAATTTGATGTGGTATCATAGTCCAGACGAAGTACCCGTTCGGGTGTTACTTGATTACCCACTTGGTGGAGGAGCACAGAGACAGGACGCCGAGGACCTAGTTGACAACCATACCGGTGCGATGCTATTTTTCCGAAAAACAAGTTCCTGTTATTGGCACGAGGTATGAGGAGCGCAAGATAGCTGAAGGTCAAGTCGTCGTGCTCGGTAGGTATCCGTCTCACTGCTCTCCCTATGGGAATAAGCCGTTTTTCCATGATATCTCCTCGCTCAGCAACAACGACTTCGATGGGGGGGCGAGGACTGGTAAGTCAAACCGATGACCAACGATGTGGAGCTGGAAGTGGGGCAAGCCTCAGACAGGGGGTGGAGTGAAAGAGCATCATGGACAGGCTTGTGAGGTGCGTTCGTGACTCTGATGGCGAACCAACCGGTGACCCACTATGCCTCGGGAGGACATGCAGGGCTGGGAGATGTGCAACCTGCAGATGCTCAAACCTGAAGGCAATGGAAACGAGACAGATCGTTCGAAGGCATCATCATCAACTGAACGATCAGCAAGCACGGGCCAGGCACACATGTCTATTTCCCGTATCATTCGGCTATATATAGCTTTAGCTACTGCGCAATCGTCGTTTGGTATGCATCGGTGGCGAATAACGATCATATAACCGTGGCTTGGTGAAGAAGTGATGGGTTTCTGTCTTGACTCTAATACTGGTATATCATTATAAGCGGAGTAGTTGCATCAGCCTTCTTATTAGGTAGAGTGTAGCATGAAAAGGCTCTGTTCTTTCAAGATAATGTTACTTGAACAGGACTTACTCAGTTGTTACAGCTCAGCCAGGGTTTCAGTCTGGAGGGAGGAGAACCACATGTCGTGAGAACTAAAAGTAGAGTCGATCTGCTATGAACATACTCCACACCGCTTACCTAACCACACCCGGCCGCGAGGATACAAGGGGCCGCTTCGCCTGCTCGCTATGACCTGATACCAACCAAAACACTTGATCGTTTCATCTTGGCATTGTAAAACCCGCATCGAGGGTGTATTCTCCCAACCCTCTCCCTCGCTGACATGTGTCCAAGTTTCTAACGTTGGCAAGCGAAGTCAGCAATAGATGAACTGGAAATCGATGGCAGTATCATAAGGTATGAGACTGTAGTATTGGGAACTGAGATTCAATCCGAAGAGTACCACTATACTATTCTTTATCAACCATCAACAATTTGGTGGTATGGAATGTGATTGTGCAGGCGGTGAAGTTCATGTGATCATCTGACATTATCCAACACGTATGATGGGTGGAACCTAATGGTTCTAATCAAAATGTATGCCTTTGCCATCCTTTAGAAATCGCTAGACACGTGATAAGTTGTTTGTGGTACGTGGTCGCCTATCGCTGTAGAGTTGGGAGTTTCGTCTTTGCGTCGTCCCAAACAGATCAATCGTAAGTCCAAGTCAGCCGAGGTACATACTCCGTAGTCAATAATTACATAGTGAGAGGAGCATCATCCGTGAGAGCCCGACGGCAACGATTTACCTGACCGGACCTTGTTTCTATAAGAAAAATGTCATTAGGGGGCCTACACCTATCCTTGCTACCTAGGTAAGACACTAAATAGATTCTTCAATGGCCAACTTCAGACGGATGTCGGTTTGGTCTCATCTCATATCAACGTATCTATATAGCTAGAGCAGACCTTCTAGAAGCTAGCTTCGGACGACGCGCTTAGTTTGGTTTTGGTTTTGGTTTGGCTATACACATAGTAGCCGCGTCTGCATGAAACTCGGGTGGATCCCCCAAAAGCTTCGCATCAGATGAAGCGCTCGATTTGGCTTCGTCTCATACTGAGCCATATTGAGCCGCCTCGGCATGATTATCCTGTGTAGCCATCTTTGATAGGAGGCACACGAGAGCAGGGTAGGCGTGGCCATTTTCAGTCTGACTGCAGCACGGGTGACATTTGTTTCGACCGCTTGTAGAACGATTTGCTTCTCTACCCAGTAGTATACGTATAAGTGACACTCATGTGGATCAGTTGTAGGATTTTCCTGCATGGACTTCTACTACATGAGATGACATCTCCACGATCGCTTGGGCTACGACGGTAATACGGTTGTCATTCTCAGTGACAATACTGAAACTTTGCAGGTCCAAGTTCTCTACTCCCTTAAGCTGTCCGCTTTTGTGTAGCAGCTGGCTTGCCGATACGAAGGCTTTTGGACCTACCTTACACAAAGATATAAGACTATACCGCCCAAGTCTCGAGATTTAGTATCCAGTCTATTCTTTATCTCTTACATTCATCAATCGTTTGATACGACTTTTATTTGGCTTTAACAGACTTTCGTCTCTTTACCTTCTACAACTTCTCACCCGTAGGATCGATTGACTCGATTTCGTCCTTTATACTCATCAGTTTAATTCGCCATCATGAAGCTCGTTTACTCTTATCTTTTACTTCCTTTGTTTCATCAGCTTGCACTTACCTATCCTATTTCCGTCCCATCGAATGCTATTGTTGTATCTGGTGAATATACACCAGATACAGTTGCAGCTCGAGGCGAACCTTTCGAATCGTTCGATAAACGCGCCGCTAAAGCTACTTCCACTAAAACTTCTGCTGCTAAAGCTGCTTCAACTACCAAAGCTGCTGCCAAAGCTGCTACAACTACCAAAGCTGCCGCCAAAGCTGCTTCAACTACCAAGGCTTCTGCTCAAAGTATATCACCTATTTAACCATCACAGCCAACTTCCTGCTAATTGCCACTGTTAGGTGTGCAGTCAGCCGTTTCGGGCTTTGCTTCCGACGCTAATACTGTGTCGAGCTCTCTCAACTCACTTTTGACAACCACCAACACTGCAACCATTAAAAGTCTCGCCACTACCGCCTTTGCCCGTGAAACGAACGAGAACAGTCAACGCGCAGTTCTCGCAGCAGCTTCCGGCACCGCTGCAACCGCTGCTAATGCCCTAATCGTGAAGAATACACCAATTGTGTTGAAGGGGTTACAAGCTATCATTGACAACCCGACTGCCGCTACCGCGAAGTCAAACGTGGCCACCATTTCTAAGGCGAGGTACGTTTACTAGACATATAACAAGATTGGTGCAAATACTAACTTCCTACTTAGAAACGCTAATATCCTCCCTAGCATCACGACTCTTTCCAATGCAGCTCTCAAGGCGGTTGGTCTAACGCAGAATGCTCAGAAGTTCACTGCTACTAACGTCTGAGTGGAATCTAGGAGGTTAAGGAGATATAGTTTGAGCTCTTAAGCACTCTAACGTTATTCTTGCTGTATTTACAATGTAAATATTTTTTCCCTCCTTTATTCGCTTGGTGCGTTTGACGATATACAATCTTTGCACTGAAGTTGCATTTACACGGCAAATCCCTTTATGGCTAGTAGAGAAGTAACTTGAAGAATAGTAGTTTAACACTACTACTTCCACCAATTTGTAGCAGACTAGAGCACTCGCTGCTCTAAGACTATCAGCACGTATAACGGCCACCTCCACATACCATAGTATAAAACTTTTTGGGTTGTGGATTCACGGGCTGAAACCTCCCCTCCCCCGAAAAGTTCCCGCGCTTCGGAGCCTCCCGATCTAGCCGACAATACACGCGATCGGAATGTGGGTGCCGACGACACCACTTTCCACTTTCTAATTAATGGTCTCTTACTTCTTGCACTTATAGAAACTCTCTTCAGAGCTTCTAAACCGTAGATTTTGTGCTTCTTAAATTACACGCTACTTGAATTCATTGTTTCTTTACTTTTAATGTATCCCAACCTCTAGATCACTGGATACGTACTGCTTACATTACGGTTCAGCTAATGTTATTCCTTACTGTATCAGTCGAAGATATAGAGATCTCACAGCATAGCGGGTTTATACAGTTGTAGATCGACGAGTGTTCTGTACGTATAATAAAGTATTCAGTCATCCTTATTGTTGCTTACCTTAGTGCCTAGTGAGGGAGCTGGAAACAATACCACGCTGTAGGGTGGATGAAGACTTGCAGTCAAATTAATAAGTTGCTCTAACACTATTACTTATTGACGAAGGTCGTGAAACATCATGGCAACTCCCGCAACTGTCGCTACTCTCCTAGCAAAGCGCATCTTTCACACTGGCACCAAAACGCTGTTCGCGCTGGCTGGCGCAACCTATGCCCCATTGCTGATGGCTTTCGAGGATGCTGGAGGCAAAATCATTGGTGGACGCCACGAGAGCGGTACAGTCGGCGCTGCTGATGGCTACGCCCGTCGAACAGGTAAGCTGGGCTTTGCGCTCATTATCGCTGAGCAAGGCCTGGCTAACGCGCTGACTGCAATTTTAACGGCAAGCCAAGCGGGGACACCTATGGTTGTTATAGCTACACGCTTCCCTGATGGCTGGATAGAGCCGTCTGCCAGTCTTACCGTTGATCTACATGAATTCACCGTGTCCTCGATCAAATTTAGCCGCACCGTGCCTTCACCAGAACGGGTTGACGAGTATTTCCAAGCCGCTTGCAAAGCAGCTATGGAAGGAACGCCAGGACCGGCGTTGCTGATTGTGCCGATGGATATGATCAACAAAGTAGTGCAAGAACCGTCCATGGTCGCCATACGTCCTAGCTCACTCCCCATTGCTGAACCCACCCAGATTGCAAGTGCTGTTGCCGCCATAGCTAAGGCAGCGCGACCTATCGCCATTGTAGATGAGGGTTGCGTATGGGGAGGCGGCGATGCAGCTGAGGCCGGCCTTAATGCCCTTGCCGCCCTTGGTATCCCTGTACTAGGTAGCAGCCTAGGGCGCGGACTTGTGGCAGAGCGAGAGCCTTGTGGTTATCCATGGCCCTACGCTCAACTCGCAGCATCGCTTGCGGATGTAGTGATCGTTGTCGGTGCGAAGATGACCATGTGGTTTGGCTATGGAAAAGCACCGCGTTTCAATGCAAATGCACGCTTTATACATATCGACAGTAGGGCAGAGGCCATTGGTCGCAACGTTCCAGTGCATATACCGATTGTGGCTCATCCTGGACGGACTATCGCTGCAATTGCCAGAAAACTAGGAGAAGATGACTTTAGGCACGATTCACAGTGGCTTGTCGATGGTCTTGCGGCACGCAAGGCCAAGCTCGCCTCGTTTCTCAGTCGTGAAGAGGCCAGCATTCACCAGATCGAGATCGGCGCGGCGCTTGACGCAACATTACCAGAAGACCGGATGATCGTCTGCGATGGTGCCGACATTCTCAATTTCACATTAGGCCGCTTGAGGATCCATCGACCACGCAGCTATGCCGATCATCAGCCGTACGGCGCGATGGGCATGGGTCTTCCGTTAGCCATTGGCTTTGCAGCGGGAGAGGCAGAAATGGCTTCAGATAATGGTACTTCTCCTATACCTACTACTTATGTTACAGGAGACGGCTCTGTGGGCTTCTTCCTTGCTGAACTCGATACTATGCGTCGAGCAAACCTCTTCATCATTGCCATCGTCAGCAATGACAGCATGTGGGGCACGGAATATCACGGCCAGAAGGTAGTCTATGGGCGCACATCGAATACTGAGCTGGGCCAAAGTGATTATGCAGCAGTGGCACGCGCCTTTGGCTGCTCAGGTCAAACTGTGTCGGATCGCGCAGCGCTGGTTCCAGCGATCGAAGCAGCGCTAGCCCATAAAGGCCCCTCCTTGGTTGACGTCATTGTAGATCCCAATGGCGGGGCGGTGCGCAAAACTGACCCTCTTCTTAGTATGATTATATTTGAAGAGGTTGCTAAAAAATCATCCTGAAATAAATGATATCATATTACGCTTAAAGGTGTATGCGGGAAGCTATCGAACTACCGAAGCGAATTTGTTTATGCCCTGGTAGATCCTTCGTTATTCTTCGAGTGTAACTACCACGGCCTTATACACGAGATGAGGTGGCTAGGGACTTGAATATGCGTCCCCCGTAATTGTTGTTAGTTGGACTTCACGAGAAGATATTATAAAATTTCTAGACACCAGCAATGGTTTATGGAGAGGGTACTTATAGATAAATGCAATTTTGAATCACAAAAGCCTATTTCTAGCACTATAGTGTTAACCCAGACTATACTTAGCAGGCAGACGTGAATGGAGAATTATTGGGGCATTCAATCTACATATTAAGATTAAAAGTTCAAATAATTACTATTTAGACATGGCACGAAGACGGCCACTTCGAAACAAAATTTGTCGCTCTGCCGACCAGTGGTTGCAAGAGAAGCCATTACGCAGCGAACAATTTCTAAGCCAGGTACAGAGAGCCACAAAATGTAATACTGATACCAGATCATTAAGTTAGTATTATCAGTAGAATCATTGTAGCAATATAGAACGTTGAGAGTTTAGGCGTTCTGCGACTATAATTAGCTGACCAAATAAACCTTCTCGAGTCATCTAAAACTAGTATTTATATCAGATTATAACAGACTTAGAGCTTAAGGTGTGTAGTAATGTTGGGTCGTTTTCTTTTAGTAGACATAGAAAGGCAGAAAAAAGCCAGTCCATAAAATGAAATGTTTTGACATAATAGATGAAAGCATTTAAAAACAAAACCAACCAATATTTCGAATGAATAGCTGCGTGGTTGGCTTAATGGAATAAAATATTTCCAACTAAATACCCCCAATACCAGAAACTTTGAAATATATACTTTTGTGCTCTAGGTAATGTTCCATACTCTCGAGTAGACTCTCCCTTCCAGTCCCACTACCCTTGTATCCTCCGAATGGCAAGTCCCAACTTCCAGTAGGACTTGCACAATTGACTCCTACCATTCCGCTCTCTAGCTTCTTGCTTACTCTAAGCGCACGCTCTAGATCCTTGGTCCATAGCGATGCATAAAGTCCAAATTCTGTGTCGTTAGCTTTAGCGATAACTTCCTCCTCTGTTTTGAAGACATTGATTACGACAACAGGACCGAAGATCTCTTCTTTCACAACCCGGCTGTCTTCTGGTTGATCTGTAAAAATGACAGGATGAACCGTAAGATTGCCTTTCGCGCCGGCATAGTTGTTCCTTGCAGGCTCGTTAGAGCCTCCTCCTAAGAGGAGGTTCCCGGTCTCCTTCCCAATCGCAATATACCTCAGTACCGTATCGTACTGTACCTTATCCGCCTGAGGTCCATGATTTACAATAGGATCTGTCGGATCACCTATGCGTCTGCTACTAGCAAATTTCTTGAATGCCTCAATAAAACGCTCTTTCACACTCTCTTGCACATACACCCTGCTATTTGCCATACAAGTCTGTCCACTTTGGCCGTTGATACTATGCTCAGTACCTTTGGCTGCCTCTTCCAAGTCTGCGTCTTCAAAGATCAAAGCGGGACCTTTTCCGCCGAGTTCAAATACAACCTTTTTCAAGTTCGACTGCGCTGAGGCGATTTGAATTGCGCGTCCAGTACGGGTGCTTCCGGTAAACGATAGTGCACGAATGCGCATATGGGAAGCCATCGCTGAGCCGGAGATGTGACCGTGGCCCGAGAGAATATTGATCACGCCTGGAGGAAATCCGCACTCGGTGATCCACTGTGAAACCTTCCAGGACGTGAGCGGCGCCTTCTCGCTGCTCTTGAGCACAACGGTGTTTCCAGCTGCGATGGCTGGTCCGACTTTCTTGCTAAAAAACACAAGTGGCGCATTCCACGGTATTATGATAGCTACAACTCCAAATGGCTGCCGAAGCGACATATTCAGAAAGCCTGGCGTGTTCAAGCTTGTATTCCCTTGCGCATATGCTGCCTCGCCAAAGTAATTAAATTGTACTCCAGCGTAGCCAGCGTCGAAGTAGTCGCCAACTGGTTTGCCCATAGATAGCGCCTCAAGATTGGCTAACTCGTCTTTTCTGGCGAGAACCATCTCAGCCAGCTTCTTGAGGGGTTTGCCTCGTTCTATGGGAGACAATGCACTCCATGCCGGGAAAGCAGTCTCAGCTGCAGCAACGGCAGAGTCTACGTCGTCAACCGAAGCTTCCGCGACTACCATAGGAGATTAATTATCAGCACTAATTAGGGGAAGAAAATACGGTTTTGGAAAGAAAGCACCTTTTGCTATGAGTTTTCCAGAATATGGCGCATAGAGGTCGAAAGTCTCATTGCTTGAAGAAGGGACTAGCTGTGATACCATGTCAATTCCCGTCCATATCTTAGCACTGAACCATACCTTGTTATTAATGAAAAGCTGGGCTTCAATGAGATTATCCATCTCGAAATATTATTGCAGTCGACGTGATTTACTTTGAGACTTTATGTAGGCCCTGTTCTAAATATCTCGCGTTGTTGTAAGATTGCTAGGGCTTCTTCTCGTTGTGTCGCACTTATGACCATTTCCTGTCAACAGGGTTTACGGGACACTGTATCCTACATTCTACCGTTGCGTGCCGACAGTTGTGGTGAAGTCGCGGAGCTCCGATGGCTTATAGCGGCGATGGATATCTAAATCACGGGACCACCCACATTGAAAGGGCCGTTTGGCCCTTCCATGGTAGCCGACACTGATTGATCCATCTTACGGTTTCTCGCCGCTGTGAGGTTGAATACTTTTATGGCGTGCAGCAGTCTCACTGGCGAAGGCCGCGCTAATATTCTAGGTATTCATTTTTGATATTTGCTTATACTTTCTTCGGGGCCTTTTAAGTAACTACAGCTTAACACAGGACGACTACCATTCAACTTCTATACAAGTGGGATGCACTCCTTGATCTCTAGACTATGCGTAAGTCAATATCAGAAGACAAGTATAACCTGGTACCGATCATCCAGCCGATTATGGCTCAACCATCCAAACAATTGCCTTTACCGGCCTTGGTAGAGCTAAATGAAGGATATGTGCGTACAAATTCAATGAGCTTCTTTCAATTTACTTATTTGCATGCTCGGACATGATTTTGTTCAGCCCATCTCGCTGCTTACATTGGTCAAAATGGAAACTCTTTGCCAACGTATCTAGTTCCTCAAAACTCTTCCCTTTGAACAGGTTCGCAAATTCGCCTTGTAAAGACTCGCTCATGAACGTGTGTAAGATCGCACGGTCTACATGTCGCTCTAATGTCCACTGCTTAGGATATATTTTTGCCACATCAGGAGACTCTGTGATGATGAGATCCTGAATAGGTTCAAGAAGTTTGTTCATATCATCTGAAGGGTATTTTCCCCATTGGTCGAGGTTGAGTCTTTTCTTCTTTTCCAGGAACGGCTGGATTAATGTATTCCATGGTGATTCTGGTGAGGTGTAAACCATGCCTTGTAACCCAATATCTTTGTATAGCCAAATAGTCCAACATATTTTCTCTTCGCTATATATGGACATTTGTTCACCAAGAAGCTCATATCGCTGCTGGTTGATATTTTCTGCATCCGGTTCATATTGGGGGTTGGCATATATAGGACCAAACTCGCCGTTCCAAATTGCTGCGCCATACTTGTGGTGAAATTCTGACTTGCGTGCGTATTGATGTCGGAGCTGTGCCTTTTGCTCTGCAGATCCCACATAAGGTTGACCAGTTGGGAAGCCCATGAGGCTGTAATCGTGCAGAGCATAGGCGCAGTTGGGCATGACATAAGTGAATGCGCTGAAATCCATAGAGTAGGTATTCCCATCTAGCCATAGGATATGGTCGGGATCGACTTTGCGAATTGCGCTCTCAAGTCTCTCATAGTACGCAATTAAACGCGTGTGTTGAGGATCAGCTGGCTCGTTAATCGGGTTATAACCAGCCACCCAAGAGTTGCCCTTATAGCGAGCTGCAATCTGCTCCCATAGCCAAACTCCTCGGTCCTGAAAATCCTTATAATCCCATAGCTGTGCCTCAATTGTGACATTGTCTGAGTGCCATCCACAGTTTGCGCCCCCAGGCAAAGCATGCAGATCGATGATCGTATAAATTCCTGCTTTTGCACACTTTCCCACGTTCATGTTAGAAAATATTTTTTAAAGTTAAAAAACAACTTGGCAAAATTTACTAACTATATCAATCACGCGGTCCAAGTGCTTGAAGCCCCCAACTTTCAGTACTCTTGGGTTGATATCGTCTTCAAAGTGGCGGTAGTTGATTGGGATTCGAATACAATTGAGTCCCAAACGAGAGAAATATGCCGCATCGGCTTCTGTGAAAAAGTATTCCAACCACTTATCAAAGAAGAAGGTGTATTTATCTTCGCCTAATGCTTCTAACATCGCTGCTCTGTGACCTTTTTCATGACCAGGGAAGCCAGTAATGAAGTTTTCCATACTGCATAGAATATGTTAGTTCCTCACCACAATATCGTCCTCATCAGCAATCATGAATATGGATTCCTACTTCATCCAACCGCCAAGACCAGCTCCGGCAAGAATCACCCGATCGCCATTTTCGTCGATGATTCGGTCGCCATCGATTTTGAGTATCCCCGTAGCCATTTGACGAAATGTTAAGAATTTCGAAGAAATAGGTTTTGAGCGATTTTCTCTTGCACTGGCAACTTTGTAGAATCTGCAGACGGAAATTGAAAAGAAGGGTATTCCAATTCCGATACGCAGCTTGCAGAAGATACGAGGACGCGATGTGACGCAGTAAGGAAACTGATCATCTGAGAAGAAACTTGACCTAATTAAGGAGTGGGGTCATCTTGCTACGGTGTTACTAATTTCCTACACGGCTTTGATCCGTGATTTGTCTTAATACGATGAATACAACAAATGTAAAGGTCCGAAGTATTTTTCCAGAGTGGAGACAGTAGCGCTACATAAGTGGCGGTTAAACGTGAAAATTTGAACTCGATTATTCAGAAGTGGGATATTACCCCCATTTAAAGGTCCATTTTAGAGTCCATACTTCTCTATCTGTATGAAAGATGCAACTTCCAAGCGACGCATGCGGTTGTATAAGCCGTAGATAAGAGATTCCTTACCAATCACAGCTTCAATCACAGCTTCTTGCAACCTTTTCACTACCGATTTCGGCGAGAATAGCACTGTATCCTGTCCAAAATACAAAACTCTTTGTCATTCCATCAAACGCAATAAATTGTTGTCTTTCGAGGCAAATCAACTTAGTAGTAAATGAATTATTCGTACCAGTGATGATGTTCGAGCATTATAGACCAAGATTCATTTGCCGTTTTTTAACTTATAACCTTCGTTAATTCAACAGTAGTATAAGTCTTGACAGGATAGAACGAAATAAGGCCAATGCCTGGCCATTGTGAGTAGACTTCAACATAGTTACCAGTAACCGATATTCGAATTCGTCCAGCCCAAAGGGTTCTTCTACGTGATATCTAAGCTAAACCTTCATAGGCTACCTGCTGGCGAATCTTGGACAGTAGCCATCTAGTAAACTCTGAAGTGAACCTGAATAAGCATCTTGTGGAATCATCCATAGCCCTACCAAATAACTATCATCTTGAATAACGAAGCAGTATTGGTAATAGTGGTGGTAGGCGCCAAGCCTGGTTCGAGTAGATCTGAAAAATTCCTAACTTCACTGCCCTAGCAACAATTGAGCCTGCCTATAGGTATAGTTAAAGAGGCTAGTAATAACCCCACGCTCTTGGGATAGGTTAACTCGGCACCTAACTGAGATTCTTCAACAACTTGAAGTGGTACACTAGCACCAATAATGAACCGAGAAACCAGAGACATGGCCAGTAAACTGAGATGCGAGCATTGAGATAAAGCGCAAGACTTATATGGTTATACCATGCAATCTCTGTTGCGTGGGCATACCTTTAGGATAATACCAATGACAACAATAGGAGTGCAGTTATATTAATGTTAACAGGGGTTTGCCCTAAAAAAGTATGAGTGGCTGAATATTCTTTGTTAAGCAGATTATTATCTTTGGAGTTTATACTTAAACTAAAGACAGAGTCTGGAGTCATCCCAACTACAAGACTAGCAGTGATCAGAGCCAAATAGACATTTCCAAGGCTCGGTGTCTTGTACCATGGCATATTGTGTCTAGCAACAAGCTAGGAGATTTCAGATAGCTTAACCTCGTCGGCGACTGCATTCATATCAGAAGTTGACTTTGTGCGAACAAGCTATTGAGTTGAAATTTCAGTTCGTTGTTCTATGCAGAGAATAGTGCATAAATAATTAACTCTTATCATATTCTCTAGAGTATCCCTCCATAGATTGCGTATAGGCAATTATACATTATAGTAATAGTAATATCCGGTGAAGTAACAGGTCAAGAACACTACCACAACCTAATATTAGTTTATGTCATTGAACCGTAGTTGTCAGATAGGGCGGAGCTCTTCCGGTGTGTTTTTTTGCAATAGATATATTCCGGATCTAAATCCAAAGATCAGCTTTATATGTATAAATATATTAGTTTAGCTATAGTACAAGATTATAATGTATAAAGTTATCTATAAATTGTGAATCTTTGTTTGAGATATGGCGAATTATCTCTAACATGAAACGAAGCGGGAGTAGTCCACTTCGCAGACAACCCAACCACAGTCCGCGGCAGGTGCCGTCGTTCTAACAGCATAAAGGTTGTAGTATTATTGCTTACACTGTTGCATGATACTATATTATGAAGAGACTAGCGGTGGATAGGCATCACAGGCTACGGGGCATTGTAGCTACGTTTTATTTCATTGATGCGATCTTGACTGATCTTGGGTTTAGTATTCCGGCTTGTGATTTACAAGGACAGGAAACTGCTTTCAATTATGAAAAGCGCCAACTCAGAACATTTGTTGCGGTTGCCCCGATGCGATTGTCAATGCAGCTATGGCATTTTCCAACCGACCTTGTCGCACAAACCAACCTGCCATAGCTTGATTATTAGTGACAAGGATCAAAGGGCCGAGGAGCTCACCCACCGTATTAGCTGGAATGCGATTGCCGCCGTGACACTGATTACGATTTCGAAAGTCTGAAACTCTGACTGATTGGATGTTGGAGGAGACTTGTACTTACGATGGCGACTAAATTATGAAAGCCATTGGTATTTAAAAGTGATATCATTGTGTATTCAAGCCCCATCAACATCACGTATTTCCAAATCTTCCCCTGTTTCTATAATATCATGTTCTTGGAAAGTTATAACAGTACCAGGAGACTAAATTTGAAATATGAATCGGTTTATCCTTGACGTAGAGTTACAAGCTTGCGCCAATTATTTAAACATATTTCTTCCGACCAAATCGCCTTACTTCTAAGATCTTCAAATTGTCACCGTTAGGTTTGAAGTAATTGCTGTTGATCTAGGAAAACCAGTAGTCTTGTAGCAGAAGTTCAAGTAAGATGGTCTGACTTATTTTAGGGTTAGAGCTAAGACAAACTAGACAACGGTTTTGGTCTCGTGTTGCTACAATCAACAATTGCACTTGTGTTTCAGAAGGTTGATAACGGCAATGGATTGTACAAGAGAATAGGAACCCTGTCCGACAGTGAGAAATATGAGGATGAGATAGCTGATCAGACGGGATTAGAGGGGTGCTTTGGTACTGCTAAGGTCTTTGAGATCTTGCTTGTGTAGGCAGTTCATGTATCAAGGAGACACGACGCTCAAAACCTGCAACCAAAGTAGTCAGCTAAAGGCTACTCTTTACTTGTATGACATCTGCTAGATAAAACGCACAGCATTATCAATAGCTGTGTCAGTCTTTGGCTTGCTCTCTGGCGACGAAAAATTGTTGCAACACTTCGTTAGTAAGTTATCGCAGGGGCATACATAGCTCTATGATAGATGGTTGTTACTCTACAATATACTATAAAGTTTCTCCCGAATTTATTTGGCTGTGGATAACAAGGTCAATGCATATAGGAGATTTGTCGGTGCCGGATTGAATGATAGAGCATGCATAAACACCATCTTAGGAATATCAGAGTCGTATCTTATTCGATGGCAGCGGGAGAAAGATATCACCTCGCGAGCATAAATGGAAAATCACTGTAGCGCTTTCAGCGAAGATTTGAAAAGCCAGCTTTACTGCGGAGTGAGATCACACTAATGACCATCGTGAACTAATGACCCTCGTGATTCATTTTACATATGAGGTCCCGACTAATTTCCAATATTTCCCTATGAAACACAAGCTAACTTTACTTTGCTGATGTGATAGCAATTCTCGGTGGAAATAACAATATTCTGGTGCGGTTGCCTGCCCTATCGCAAGCTAAAGCGACATTCAGAGCGAAAGAATATGTAGTCATGTTCTGTAAATGAGTGACAAGAAAAGTTTTAGACTTGCAAGTATTGATAAATATCCTGAGATAGGAGGGAAGAAACATGCTTTAAGGGAAAGCTTTTACCACATACGACAATCAAAAGACAGTCCATCAAACACGTACGTACACTGCGGTGATTTTTGTACCCATAGCCAACCAGGACGGCAACAGAATTAAATAAACATCTATCATCAATATACGGCAAACTTATTTCATTCAAGTAAGCCACATACAGCCAATTTTGGGTTTGCTCATTGATCTCGCTAGACAAGGGGGACGCTGGGAAGACTACCAGGGTGTCTTCCGAATAACAGAAACTATCTCTGGAAACTTCTACGAGCACACTGGACTTTACAACACATCAAATTTTGGGCTATACAGTGGAGACTGCCAGGGACCACTTCGGATTCCGTCATCCAAGAATGCTCCAACACGCTGCCATCCCGTGGTCTCTCGCAAGCCACACAATCGGACAAAGACGATGTCGTGCTCCTATCCAGATCTTCTGCAATTGCGGCGAACAGTTTATAAGACTACAAGGATCCTTACTATAGGCCTATCTGTAACACTCACTGCTACTATGTACCCTAAGTTTACTCTGGTCATCTTAGGATGAGTCTCGAAAATCCGGGATCTGGCAGAGGTGCTGTATTTCTCATAGAACAATGTTAAATTGTTAAATATCGATGTCACACATTATATGTCGTAGCTTGTTGCGTATCTGGAGGAAAGATCTTTCACAAATACCCCCACTTGAATAGCTGTCTAGGCTATGGGTGTTGTCCATAGCAGCCCATATCCTTTTCCATAGCTTTAGCGCCGTTTCAACCTCCTTTAAAATCATCTGATTGAACAGCTTTCTCTGGGACGAGTTGTCAATCTCGAAGTTCCCAAATCCAAATACCGGCAAAGTAGTAGCCGCCGGCGGCTTTGGATTCCAGCTGTTCTCCTGCTCTAACTGCTTCGACGACTCAAAAACCTCGCTATACAAGTCAACGACGATCTGTAAAGTCATGGTGCAAAGCATGAGACCCTCCTCGCGGTTATCAGAATAGTCGAGTTCGGAAAGAAACTCATTGAGTGCCCTGGCGGCAGTCTTATTAGTGGCCATAATCACATCTGGCGCACTGCCATGAGTCTGCCACAGCTGGCTTAAAACGCTGACACCGGCCATGAGGTGCTGGTATCTGTCGTGGCCTGGCCGCGCTGCCTTCGCAATTTCTAACGTACCAATACTCTTGCTAGAACGTGACCCTGGTGAGAATGTGCTGTGCACTGCCCCGCTTCCGAACTCGCTGGGGGGCGGTTTACGGACACTATTGAGGCGTGGTGTAACTGAAGGTTCTCTAGGACTTGAGGTTTGCTGTTGCTGTGGCTGGAGGTAGGGTTGATCGTCGATGGAGGCCTGCAGAAACTCGTCGTCGCTGCCAAAGACGTACGCGTTATTTGAACAGAAAAAGCTGCACCAGTCTGTGTCTTCCGATTCTTGTTGTTCCTGCTGTTGTTGGTGGTGGTGGTGTTGTAATTCTTCTGCCTCAAATGCTGGCGTTGGTAACAGAGCATTTTCTTCATTACTATTAACACTGTTCTCCGAATGCTCAACGCACAGGGCTGGGGCCAAGGAATTGGGAGAGGCAGATGTTCGGTTCTTGCCGTCAAGCATTTGTTGTTGGTCGCCGCCTGAATCTGTACTTTCGTCGAGAGGGCGCTTATGGCGGCTGCGGCCACCCTGCACCTTGCCGGCCATGGAAACACTGTAGACGCATTTGAGATTGTTGTTCTGGCACCGACGGCAAGACGGTTTGTCGCCAGTGCATTTTACCTTGCGACGCGAGTCAATGTCGATAACTCTGTTTGCTCTGGGGGCAGAGCTGCCTCGGCTTACCTTGCCTACATGACATGCATTACAGGCTGCGCGTAGCCTGAATGGTTTTTGAAGGGATGGTTGGCTATAAAAATCTCCTATATTAGCTAGGTGGCTGCCGACAATGCTAGGAGAAGAAATTCAGCACACCTTAGCTGCCGAGAGTCCGCCACGGAGTTAGATCTGCTTCTATGGGCCATGCTGGTGTATCATTCCAGAAGGCGCAGCAGATGTGCAAATTGCGAATTTTAGGCTTGGGTTACGTCCTTTAAATATTATGCTTCACGTACTACATCACAGTTAGGATAAACAAACCCATGGCCTATAGTCCCACCGAGGGCGTTTTTCAATAGCTTATTAGCCGAATTCCTTTGAAGCGAACGACCAGGCAGGGCCTTGTTTATCCTAAGAGGACGGTATTCTCCTTCCGCTGTTGGTATCATTGTGGATATCATAGGGACAAATGTGGATGTCAGAGTGACCTTCCTCGTATAGAGGAAATAGCTAAATACTACATCGCTAATGTGCCAATGTGGGGTTTAGGAGGATGGCGTAATAGCGGATTCCGTCGACAAGGGGTTCTAGACATTGACCAGGCTACGTAGCTTGCCAGGTAACTCGACGCTTTTACAAACACCCTGTATTGCATAGAAGAACAGTCTTCTAGGCGGAGCGATAAGTCCGACGATTAACCACTCAGAGTAGGCACATCGCCACTGTACTGCAAATAACACGTAGTCATAGTAACAAAATAGTGGATGTCTTTTCGTGCATAGGTACATGATCACCTTGATGGGTAGTCGTGGGACCCACTTCTGAACGCCATGTCACCCTTCGCTTCTAATCGGGAAAGCAAGTAACACAAGAAAGCAAGATGATATAGTTTTACTAACGAAAACCAACTTTTTCACTCTTTCTTGTCCTTCTAACCCCCCTTCAGTCTATAACCAGTAGTAAAATATTAGCCTAAGTAAATAGTATAATTGCTTCTATACTAAAAAATATTAGGTTTGAATTTTTATATCTCTATTAAATCTCAATAAAAATACTTTAAACATAGCGTAATTGATATATCTAATATAAAAATAGTAAGAAACAAGAAAGTTAGAGGTTTTGAGTCTTTACTTTTAATATCTTAATACCTATAACATCTATGAGTCTGAACATCTAATTGTAGTATACTTATATAGTTAGAAGATATTATTTTAATTTTAAAATATTTTTATGTTACACTCTTCTAACACAAAGATATACTCTACTCTAAATAAATAGCTTAGTATAAGTTAGTCCTATAAAAGAGGTAGCAAAGTACAAATTAAGAGGATATAATTATTTCTTTAGTCTAACCGTTATACCTAGGGGTACGTGTTAGTCGTATTTAATTTATATTATTGTACATAACTATCTACAGTAGCGCTTACACCTGCATCGGTATTGGTGAGCCGCATTTAATCTACATACCTACAGTAGCGCTTACATTTGTATCGGTATTGGTCGGCCTAGCCCGAGAACTGCAGCTTACACCTCATATCACGCAACGCGGGGCTAGGTTGGAACGCATAGCCTCTATGACTACGTACCAACCTTCCGTTCAGAGATTGACACAATCTCGGAGACATTTGGACTGATCGTTAGTATTCCCCTAGAATTTCCCAGAAAGACTTTCATTTTCGGATACTTTTCGCTCATTTACCGGATAGCTTTCTGATTAGTAAGACTTGCGACTAGCTTGTAACTTACAAACCGGAAAGGCTAGATTATATTCGATTATAGTATCCTAGCCTTCCAAAGAGACTTGAAGCTTACATATCTAGATATTTCGCAGATTTGACCTGAGTAATTTATCACCGCTCTATGCGCTACGCTTTTAGGGTAGGGTTATACTTCATCAGAATCTATATAACATAAGGTTAGATTCGGGCACCCAGATTTGACTACGGAGGAACCTTCCGTTCAAAGATTGACACAATCTCGGAGACATTTTGGCTGATCGTCAGTATTCCCCTAGAATTCCCCGGAAAGATTTCATTTTCGGATACTTTTCGCTCATTTATGGATAGCTTTCAGATTTGTAAGACTTACGTCTAGCTTGTAACTTACAAACCGGAAAGGCTAGATGCTGTTCGATTATGGTACCCTGACCTTCAAAAAGACATTATGACCTACCTATCCGGAAATGTCGTAGATTTGACCTGAGTAATTCATTACCGTTCCAAGCGCTCTGCTTTTCCCTGCCCAGAACAGTATCTTCTTTGCTTCTTGGAATAGCGACGAAACAATCCAAACCAGGGTAGTGTCCAGAAAATATGGCAAGTAGCAACTCGCACAATATTCCTGAGTTCCAGGAACAAGATGGTATCATTACAACCAAACTTGAACTTCACACACCAAAGCACGCACCACCAATGGACGAGACGGGAGGCAATGACGCCAACGACAACGACCAAACTATGAAGTCAAACCCAAATTCAGAGAAAATCGCAACTGAAGATGGAGTTCAAGAGCAAAATCAAGTTTATCTTACGGGATGGAAAATGGGTGTGGCCGTTCTGGGACTTTCCACAAGTGTGTTCCTGATGGCATTGGTAGGCTTCGAGAGCCTCTGAATATCTTAGCAATGTTCTGACTGTAAGATAGGATAGTTCGATCTTAGCGACTGCGATCCCTAAGATGACCACTGCTCTAAAAAGCCTGAACGCTGTTGGTTGGTATGGATCAGGTGAGCTTGTTGTCCTCTCTGTACAACTTTCTGTACCACGACAGATGTTCCGCCCATGCTAACTCTACGATGATAGCTTACCTTCTTACCACTGCTGCCTTCCAAGTTACGTACGGAAAGTTTTACTCTTATTTCCCGATTAAATGGGTATATTTGACTGCCTTTGGAATCTTCGAAATTGGATCCTTGATCTGTGCTACTGCACCTAACTCGACGGCGTTTATTATCGGAAGGGCAATTGCGGGACTTGGTAGTGCTGGCTTATTCTCGGGTGCCATGATCATCATAAGCAACATCTCACCTCTGGAAAAAAGACCCATGTATACCGGGATCATATCAGCCATGTACGGCATCGCTTCCGTTGCTGGTCCATTGATGGGTGGTGCGCTCACAGACAGAGTCAGCTGGAGGTGGTGTTTCTATATTAATCTTCCCTGTGCAGTCATCCCCATTGTTGCGATTTTATTCCTGCCTATTTCGACAAAAGCCATCTTACGCAGGGGTGGCTTCTTTCAGACGCTCAAAGACTTCGATGTCCCTGGAAGTCTTACATTCATACCCGCAATCGTATGTCTACTGATCGCTCTTCAATGGGGTGGTACTCAGTACGAATGGTCGAGCTGGAGAGTGATTCTCCTCCTCGTTATATTTGCTGTCCTTTTTGTTGCCTTCGTCGTTATCCAGATATGGCAAGGAGACAAAGCAATGCTGCCACCAAGGATTATATGCAAGCGATCTATGCTTCCCGCAATCCTCTTTGCATTCTGCAATTGTGCCGGTTATTTTATTTTGATTTACTACATTCCTATTTGGTTCCAGGCTATCAAAGGTACCTCGGCAATTGGATCTGGCATTCGAAATCTCCCTATGTTGTTGTCTATGTCAATATCTTCCATCGCTACCGGTCTCCTAGTGACTTACTTTGGGTACTATGTAAGTATCTATTCATCATATTAGTGTATTGACTCTAATATTTGTAGGGTCCATTTATGATTGGTTCCTCCATTGTGACTAGTATTGGCGCTGGTCTTGTTTCGACCTGGAAGCCAAACACCGGCTCTCCTTCTTGGATTGCATTTCAGATTATTTTCGGAGCTGGCATGGGTCTTGGATTGGAACAGTCACTTATAGCTGTGCAAGCCATTGTAGACCCTGCTGATATTCCTGCCGGCACTGCTCTGATGGTTTTCACGCAGTCCTTTGGCGGCACTGTTTTCATCTCTGCTGCGCAGAATTTATTCGAAAAGCACCTTATTTCTGCTTTGTCGGAAAATGTACCCAGTCTGGATCCACAAGTTGTCCTCAACCTAGGTGCTACTGGAATTCGAGGTGCCGTCACAAATGGCGACTTGTTAGGTGTCATAGAAAGTTACAATGACGCGATCAGGCATGCCTTTTACATAGCGACGGGCGTGGCAGCAGCATCAATTCTTGGCAGCATTACGATCGAGTGGAAGAATTTGCATGCGAATTCGAAGAAAGATACACCGCAGAGTTAAAGGAACTTTGGCCAGTCATTCTCATGTGCAATTTGTTCCACTGGCCACTGGTTAATTGTCCATTATGAATGCAAACGAGTGCGAGTTGTGCATGCCATCAAGGAGCTCTGTCGCAGGATCAGGGAGCATTTTTCATAGCTTTGAGAGTAAGCGGGTGTGATAGTAGATGCGTACTTGTATGTTAGACCAGGACCCTCCTTTCTCTTTGCATACATCTTTTAGTAACGCCCGTGAAGTCGTGAAGTCGATACGAATTCGTATCTTGATAGGCTTCAAGTTTAGCGGGCGCTAAACATCCTGCTGATATTTTTCAAATTTTGTATTATATTTACTTCTGAAATATTTTATTACCAAATTCCATGTCTGTGACAAAGCTTAGACTTATGACCTGCTGAATTATTAAGTGATGGATTGGAAATCTAGATACCGAAGGATGTTGGCTCGCTTGCCAGAGCTAGGCCTTATTGTAATACCAAAGGCTGGCTTTCCATCTCATCAAAGAGGTCTAAATGCTCAATAGGAGCGGAAAACAGAATAGATATAACCTGGGTTGCATTATCGTCCTTACTTGCTGAATTATTCCCTGCAATTGTGTCATCATCCTTCTTGTATGATGCAATAACATCCCCGTCATTGTCCATCCCCTCCGGAATTAGGCGCTTCAACCATTCATTCTCGGATTCCAACTCTTCGAGGCGTCTTTCTAGGATGGCCTCCTTATCTCTCATCTCCTTTGTAAAGCGGTCGAGTTGCTCCATGTATTGTTTTTGCTTGGTACGGAAACGGCTGGAAGCGGCTTTGTTACGCCAACGCTTGTTTTGTATGAATGCAGCCCCACGAATGGCCTTTTCAAGTTCGTCATTTAAATATAACATGTCCGCCAGCTGCTCGGTTCCCGAAAAGGAAGGACTTTCTAGGTCGGATGCAGTTATAGAACGTTTGAGGGAGTTCGGATTGTTGATCTGGTTTGGATTGTGTGGTGGATCAAGCTTGTCCGAAAGATCTTGTTGCAGAGTGTTGGCGAAGAAGTCAAATTCTGGAATTGAGTCATTGCCTGTGAAATTTAAGTCTGCGATTGAGAAATCCACGGCACAGCTCAAGTCTGGAATTGATAACTCGGCGGCTGCACAACTCCATGAACATGTTGTTAGCATCATTAATTATTCTTTTCATTTCTTGAACATCATTTACACGTTGGAAGTCAGACAGACAGAGAAGAATATTACGCCGCTATCTTCGGCAGTTTGAGAAGTAGGGAAATAGTACTGTTATTGAGAATACATAACGAACTGACTAATGCTTACCGCTTTTAAAATTCCAAGATTTCATATCAAATGCAGCTTCAGCTACTGCTTGTACCAAGCTCCCATCAAATGTAGGCTGTAGGTCAACATCTTGGCCCAGATTGAAGTCAAAGAATTGTGAGCAAAATTCTAGTTCATCGTTCACCCTGTCGTCAGGAGGTACAACTTGATTTAGGGTCGCGGTGTACTGAGACAGATTTGGTATACTCCTCCCATTAAATATCATCTTGACTATTATTGAAAATGATTTTGTTTGAACAGGATGTGTAGCAGTACTTTTTCGAGCACTAGATACGCAAAATTTTTAATTTAGTGTCATGGGCTTTAGGAAAGTTGAAGGGCCTAAGGAGGCAAATGCAAACGCTCAAGTGATGATTGTGGTCCGTTACGGCGAGCAAATTGTGGTAAACCCGGAATGCGAGCGTAAACGCGGCCGGCTATCGAACTTCCAGTACCGGAGACCGAGGCAGTCCAGTTACTGTTTTATGGTCCTGCCCAAAAATGTTAGAGCACAGTAAAAGGCTAGAAGCTATTTTTAGTACTCCATCATAGGAAAAAATGCGACACCGAAAATGCAAGGAGTTTTATTGAAATGGTGTCCTTAACAGAATTTACGTTCCTATTTGCTCCAGTCAGTTCATCAGGTCTTGTGCTAACAATCTTCGGTGTCCATGAGGCCTGACACGTAAAGGATATAAGAATAGGTTTTGCAAATATGTATAAAATTTGTGAGAAACTCTTCAAATATTAATTTACGAAAGATTTCAGCTGTATACTAGCTATTATCTATATACAAAGAAAGCATAGACGGTAGAAATTCTCACTTCGATAAATAAAGAGTAACCCATAATCTAAATAAACATGAATTGAGAGGTCTTTATAATAAGTGAATGACCATTGATGTTGTGGCTTCTCCCCAATGACTCAGGAGGTATATGAGAAACACTCAAGATACCAGGCAAGGAAAGATTTTTTATATATTCGGAAGTTCATACATATGACAATGTTACTTTTAAGCAGGAAAATTGTCTTTCTATTGCATCCTTGGAACTCTAAGATGACGAATTTAAAAACAATACAGTTTCAATATTCCATGATCTTAGACGCTATACCACTGTAACTATCACCTCCCACGGAGAGAATGACGATAAATACTCAGTAATAATAGGTTAGGTGGTATATACGCATTGAAAGCTGCTTTGTCCTAAGACTAGGGTGGCTCCAACTTCTAATTTAGGCACTGCAGTCCCCCGCCAATTGGTGTGTATCAGTTCGGTCGAGATCGGAGCTCAATTTGTGCATCGGCGTCTGGGAAGATGGCTAAACCAGCGTACAAAGGCGTTGGTTTCTTTTGGCCTGAAGGTAGGCGTAATTCATAGTTCAAGACAAGGTGGGCAACGACAACTTTGATTTCAGCGCTAGCGAAGTAGCGGCCTGGGCATGCCCAGAGACCATGACCAAAGTTGATATTATCAGTGCCTGTCGACGTGTGCTGGAACTTCATTTCATTCCCAGGTTCCTCTCGCAAGCGTGCAAAGCGGAAAGCATCGAACTTTTCGGGCTCTGGGTATAATGTTGATGATTGATTAATAGGCTGGGCTCGCACCATGACCAAGAACCCTGGCGGGATTGTGTGCCCAGTCGTCAATTTCAGACCCTCAGAGGCGGTGACTATGCGTGGGATGTTTACTGGGGAATGGAGCGTTAGTTCAATTTTTGAAATTGCAGGGGTAGGATGCAACATACCCAAGGATGTCGGACTCATGCGCTGCGACTCGCGAACGAAGCTGTCCAGCTTCCGCAACTTCATGATATTGGTCTTATTAATCAGATTTTCCGGGCCGAGGCAATTGAGCAGTTCTTCCCGGAGTTCCTCAACGATAGAAGCATCTGCTGCAAGGTCTATAATGACATAGGACAGAGCATTAGACAGATTGTATATCGATGCAAAAGTGGCTAACAATTGGTCGCGCGTGAGCTCTTTCACGGACGGCGTGTGTGAGTATTGTTGCTTGAACCATTCTAATAACTCCCCACCCGGCTCTTCATTGATTGGCTGTTTTGAATCGCTATTCCTCTGCTGTCTGTCATGGAGGAGGGCCTCAAGTTTTCTAGCAATGTGTGCCTTAGAAGCTTCCAGTGACCGCACCTCAGACAGAAATGGGGCGACTAGAGGGCGAACAAAGTGCGGGTAGAATCGCAGCACCATCCAAGCCTTTGAAACCAGACCAGTGAAGCTGAGTGTGGCATTGATCCAGTCCTCATCGCGACTTAAAGGTAGGCCGACGAAGGACCTGCCGGACAAAATTGTGGCTATCCGCGCCATAGTAGAACGTGGTGTAACTTTGCTCCAGTCCTTGAGCTCATTCCCAATGGTTGCAGACATGGCATATTCAATCTCAGCGGTGAATGAGCTCAGAACAGCAGGGGTGTTGCGAGCCAAGATATTGCGCATGGCATGGTCGAACTCGTCCGCCTGGGTACCCATATAGGAGTGTTCTCCGAGAAATTGGTTGTAGTGATGCTTCTTGATTGAAAGTTTTTCCTCGGGGAGAGCTTTGACGGTGTCGATTTCGGACACAGGCAAGACAACCAGCTGCTGGCCAGGCACAGCCAAAGCAAATGGAGTGTTTGGGTGCATCTTGTGTGCTTTCTCCAGCACCGCAACAATACCATTATCATCATCACGGGTATCAAAGACTGGTAGCCCAACTTCTGTCAAACGTGCGAAGGGGGCCTTGAGTTTCCGCCGATAGATGTAGAAACAGAGCGAGGTGATGACACCTGCAAGCAACGTGTAGATGGCCATCGACGGCTGTTGCTGCAAAAAGTGTGAAAATATCGATGGTTGTCGACTTCTACCTTTCCACGGATTGAAAATGAGTGAAAAAGTCCAATGATCATGGTCGGCGAATGCTTTTACTAAATCAATATAAAGAATAAATAACTGTCGGATGCCGGATGCTTATTCCCTCGGCCTTCACCCGGCAACCGACATCTTAGGCGAAGAATAAAAATTCGCAGAAGAGACCCTAAGTGTTGGAAAGTAATGAGTGAACATATTCCTTATGATATAGACAGATCGGAAAAGTTTAGTTACGAAGATGGCGACTATCACGGAACTTTATCAGCTTAAAGCAAGTCTGGACGAGCTCGCACAGCAAGTCCGCCAAGTCACCAATTCACTGCCGCAATCACTTGATGCAACACTGCATGATCCGGATGTACTTCCAGACAATGACCTTGTAATTACTACACGTAGTGTGATAGATGCTATGGAAAGGCTGCAATTGCGGCTGGTGCCTTCAGTCTTGCTGCTCGCTGATGGCTTTTTCGGTAAGTTAGACATAGAACAGGTGCTCCAAGACTAAGCAATTATGCATTGAGACAAGAGGGACTAACAATTCATACCTTAGGCTACCTAAACAGCAAAGCACTTGCCACGGTGGTGCAGCTGAAGGTTCCCGATGTCCTCCAGCATAGTGGCCCTTCAACGGCAAGTCAACTGGGTGAGCTGGTTGCAGTCCAGCCAGAACGCATAGGGCAACTCATGGATACGCTCGTAAATAATGGTATCTTCACCTACGACGAGGATGCGGAGAAATTTGCACATAACCGCTGCTCACTACTACTCTGCCGGGATCATTGGACACAGTGGCACCTCTGGGCCGATCTGTACCCCAATCGCTTTTTTAATATCAGTCGTTCGATACCTGATGCCATCCACAGGGATGAGACGCGAAGCGCAGCTCAGATCGAGTACAAGACAGAGTTGTCTATCTTCGACTACCTGGCCTCGACTGGTGAAATTGAGCAATTCCATTGTACCCTTGGTTCGGGTGCCGTTGCTATGGCTCAAGGTCTCGCGGTGGACTACCCATGGCAGGAGCTCGAGAATGCCGAATTAGTTGAACTGGGTGGTGGCTCAGGGGATTTCCTGGTGTCTGTAATGCGGGAGCACCCATCACTCCGCGGCTCACTGGTTGACCTGCAGCATGTCATCGAACTGCTACAACCCAAGTTTGACGATCCAAATGGCTCCTTCACAGATGTGGCATCTCGAATCGTCCATCTATATGTGGGCGATTTCTTCGATGATATATTACCAGCCTCTTGCTATATGATCAAGTGGTGCTTACACAACTGGATGGACAATGATGTGGTGCGCATCCTGAGAAACGCGCGCAACAAGCTTATCATGTCGCCCACTTCGCGTTTTATCATCTTCGAATCTGTCAAGGAAAGCGGAAGGAATGGACGGCTCCCACGGTATGGGGACTTGGTCATGATGATGACAGTTAATGGAAAGGAGAGATCACGAAAGGATTGGGCAAGGCTAGCCAACTTATCTGGCTGGACATTGGAACGCGTCGTAAATATACGCAATTCGTGGGTGTCAGCGATTGACCTCCGGCCCATGTAACGTAGGATCAGGATAATCTTGGATGCTGCTTATATAGTGTGTTTAAAGCTCGAATATACGTCAAAGGAATGCGTGTCTTTACCTTTATTCAGGAAATTTCTATGGGGTTCCTCCACAAATATGCTCCCGTCAATTTAAATGCACCGCATACATACTACTATACTGATCCAGCATTGGTGGTTTAGAGCAGGCTCGGCACACGGTAGAAGCAATCTTGAATTGCCCACGGAGCTCCATTACAGTCGTATATAAAGTCTGCATGGAAACTTGACCAGTTATCTCAAACATACGTAAGCTGTGCACCTGCTTATGCCAACACACAAACAAGCAACAATTTTCAAGACTCAGACTTGAGAACATGAATTTGGCATTCCAAGCACAAACTTCGCCATTTATAAAGGGCGTACAGGTGCAGACTTCTATATAATCTTGAATTCGTTCTAAAAGGCTTCCCAAGTGAAGTTTTAGCTCAGATGGCTCCTTGTAAATTATACATCAGAGCTTTAACCTGAACCTCCAAATAACGCTGATAATATTTTGTGTTTTCCTTTGTTGAAATGCTGGCTCCACTCCCTATATCACCATCTCAATCATTGAATACTGTAGTCACCTTCTAATCTGTTCTATTCTTGTGTCCCATTAAAGAAAAACTTCAGTCCTCATCACGGATACATGGAATGAGAGGCCCTTTTCTTGAGGAAAGTGGAGCAGGTGAAGGAAGAGAGCGAAGATAATCATCGGGTTATAATACCATACTTTTATATCACAACTGTAGCTTTGACTGCAAGATTACACCCAGTCTTTCATCCAATTGAAATTCTAAAAAGGAAAGAAGATTGTTGCTGTTCATTATTTTATTCCTAGCCTTTACATACATCCTCTGACCAGTGCGTTCATATGATTCACGACGATATGCTTTCAGGATGCGAAGAGGCTGCTTAGGAACAGGACCTTGATAACCGGCAAAGATATGTCCTCTACGGCAATGTGCGACGTAATGCACTAATGGTTTTCTCAGAACAAAGTCCTTTGAGAACTGCATCCAAGGTATTCTTGATCAATTCGATGGTTTGGGTGGATAGCGAGTAGCTGTCGTACTCGATACGCAATCTCCAATCATCCTCCGCATACTCAGTCCATTCGAACATTAGCAAGAACTTAGACCCCGAAGCATGCACAGGTATCGCTGATACGGTACAGTCCGGAATGCAGAGGAGCTCCTGCGGACCCTTGTCAAGATGGAAGGTAACCATGGCTTCAAAGACTGGGTGGGTGCTGGATTCGGATTCAGCTTGCTGGTCAGCGCCCAGGATGTCTAGTAGTGTCGAGAAGGGGATGGCGTGCGCGAGTGCCGCTTGGCTGGCCCCACGAACGTGTCGCAGGAACGATGCAATTGACATATCATCGGAAACATTGTTTATCCGGATGGGGAGACGATCCAAAAGCAAACCCATGGCCTCCTGCTCTGCGGCCGATGTACGTCCCGAGTATGGTGCTCCTAGAACAATATCGTTGGTGCTTGTGATATGTTGCAAAACTAGAGAAACTGCGCCGGTAGCCAGTTGGTGCCGCGTCACGCGTTGCTCATGAACGGTTCGCAGAAGCTCACCCGTGAGGCCACTTGGCAGCTGGATGACTTCTGAAATACCGTCGAAAAAGACAGTACGGGACTTATGTCTCTCCAAGACGAGTTGGTGCCGGGCACCGAGGAGCTCATTGCGCCAAAAATCTATGTCCTCCAAGCTGACTGGCTGGATCCATCGTTGAAGACCAGTGTAGTCAATGACCTTGCTGCCAGGGAGTATTGCACCGTTAAATACCGATGAAACTTGCCCGAAGAAATTCTGCAAGCTGTTTAGATCTGCTAATATATGGCTGACTACTATAAGTAGCTTATCATCCCAAAAGTGGACGCGGATTAACTCCTCTTGACATAGGATGAATTTATGGTTGACCTCGCTCTCTAAGTCGCTGACGACGCATTCATGAACCCGCGGTGGAGCACTGCGCAGCGATCTCCGGGGCTTGTTATCATCGCCATCGGAATAGTTGGAGCGATAAATCTCATTGCTGGCTAGAACGTTATTGATTGCAGCGATTAGGTCCTTCCGGGAGAAGCTTCCACGGAGGCTAATTAGTACAGGAATGTTGAACGTTGTGGCAGATGTTGCAATCTTATAACTAGAGAATTGATAGCTTTCAAGAGGTGACAGAGCGTTTGACTTTGCCAAGGCTACAGAATTCTGTAACTCTCCATGCTTAGAGTAATCGCTTTGTCTCGCTTGGACCAGATCAACAAGATCCCGAAGAGTGTCAGCTAATAATGTGTCCCGGACGGAAATAGTGATGCGGAAGCGACTTGCCAAGCGGACTGCGAGTTGGATTTGTAGGATCGAATGGCCACCGAGCTGCGAGAACCTTTCTGAAGGGCTTATGGTAGTGTCGAGAGGTAGTTTGAGGAGATTTCTCCACTCTTGCGCTATCTGTTCCGCCACATGCCCATGGAGAGCTTCTATACTGGTTGATCTGGCCCCTCCCCTTCCTAAGCTGCTTTGTAGAGCTTGCAGGTCTAATTTCTTGTTCGCCGTGAGTGGGAAGTGATCAACTGCCACCCACCGTTGTGGTATCCAGGTAGGAGGCAGCTGATGCTGGAGCCGACGGCCTAGCCTCTCGGTGTCAACGGATGCGGGCTTGACGACAGCAACAAGGGCATCGTTCACGACGAGTACTGCAGCAAGGGAAACCTTGGAATCCGACACGTAAATCTGCTGCTCAACACTGGGTAGTTCGACGCGGAAGCCCCGGATCTTAACTTGACGATCAAGCCGCCCAACGTACGAGACCTGGCCATTGTGCGTCCAGCGGCAGAAATCCCCCGTTTTATACATAACTTGCCCTGGAAACCAGGGGTCAGGAACAAAGCGCATTCTTTTCTGCTCTTCGGAATTGAGGTAGCCACGTGAGACTTGCACGCCGGCAAGATATAGTTCCCCAAGGGCGCCGACCACCTGATGGCATCTGTTTCGGTCAAGCACGTACATACGTGCAGTTCTGATTGCACGGCCAATCGTGATTGGTTCACCAACTTTCATCTTGGTGAAGCTTACGCATATAGAGGCCTACATTGAAGGTTAGATAGATGTGAGTTCATTGACTAAATTTTGCGGACATACCTCTGCAGGGCCGTATGCATTGTAGAACTCTCTCTGCCGTCCCCATTGCTTCACGAGGCCGGGAGTAACAGGTTCTCCAGTTGCGTAGATCTGATAAGCTATAGTCAGCATCAATACTTATGAAAGGAGAGTGTTGATCTATACTGTACGAAGACGGGGATAGTCGTTTGGATTGAGGGCACCCATCAGGGAGGGAGTCAGCGTCGCAGCATCCACTGTCTTCAGGTGCGAGTAGAGGTCAGCCGGATCGCGAAGTATTAGTGTACCCCCGTGAAGTAGCGCGGAGAAGATTTCGTTGGCACAATAGTCAAATGCTGGTGCCATCATCTGTGCGATTCGCTTCCCCGGGCTACTAAACATCGTAGCCTCAGGGTTGGACTGAAGTGCCAGTAGCCCGCGATGGCTGATAGGAACTCCTTTCGGCGCACCGGTGGTGCCAGAGGTGAAGACGATGATTGCATCTGAGGATGGATCCGATCGGTAACAAATATCCTCGACAATCATATCATCTTGGATAACTTCTTCCACTACGACGCCTGGGTGGCCAGGCAGCGGGCTTTCACACGACTGATTGGTGAAGGGAAAGACAACTCCTGCAACCTCTGCAGCATGGCACACGGCAACCCGGCGTGAGAAAGTATATTGGGGATCCAATGGACAATATGCATGGCCTGCTTTCAGGATCCCGAGTATTCCAATAAGCCAGTTGATTGAGCCATCAGCGTGAATGGCAATAGGCTTCTGCAGGGGAAAGGTCCGCTGGATCGTGATGGCGACTTTGTTTGCTAAAGCCCGCAACTGACTGTATGTGAGAATCTGTTGCCCGAGCTCTACAGCAGACAGGTCTGCGTGAAGCTGGCACGACTTGCTGAAGGCCTCCTGGACGTTTGCATCTTGATTTTCAAATATTGACTCAGAGCTATTCCACTCTCGCAGTATGCGGTCATTTTCACGCTCAGAGATGATCTTGGGCATACAGTCCTTCACATTTCGACATTCACAAAGAGCTTGGAGAGCATTTTGGAAGTGCTTTGTGATGTCCTCCGCAGAGTTCTGGCTATAGACCGACGAGTCGAAAACAAGGCGGAAAATGCCTTCCTCCTCGACTAGAAGATTCAAGGGAAAGGCGGTGTTTTCGAAACATTCGGTGCTGAGACGCGGGATACTCAACTCATACTCTGGATAGTCGTACTGCAGTGCTATCACACTCGACAAGCGGTGGTTTATCTGGTCGGGGGTGCTCCAGGAGAACTCGGAGATCTGCGACAATCCTTCCATTGTTTCACGCAACAGCTGGCTCACACTCCAATCCGCTTTAATCCGGACTTTAAGAGGCAGATTAGCCATGAGAGTGCCGACCGCTGTCTGTGATACAAGAGGTGTCTGACGCCCCGACACAACAGCTCCAACGGTAACAGCCTCTCGGTCAGTATATTTCGAGACGACCATCGCCCAGGCCGTGTAAAATAAGGTCGCAAGAGTAACTTTATTTTCCGAGGCACTTCTACGTAACGTCGGCATCTGCACGGTGGACGAGAACTTGATCTCGCAAGCAAGACCGGAATCCCCACTGCTGGGCAATGGAAGCCCAATGGTCTCAATGATGGGAACATCGCGGAGATATGTCTGCCAGAATTCCCTCGTAATACCATCAGCCGCGTTCTGCTTTTCGATCAAGTCCCATGCAGCCGTCACGAAGGATGGGCTCTGCTCGAGCGGTGATCCTGCCGCGACAGCTTCCACCTTGCTTAGAATGGCGGCCATAGCGTATCCATCAACGAGACAATGGTGAACCGTCCAGATCACGACGACTTCTCCAGCATGGTCGACCCCGGGCTCTGGGATGTACTTGTTAATCTTGAGGCGGGACCCTAAACCAACACTAAGTGGCTCGTTGAGCATGGCTTTCTTATATGCGACCCGATCCGAGTACTGGGCAACTTCTGGGAGCATCAAAGGTCGATGCCGAACGACCTGTATACCGAGGCCACATTCCATGTGGAACTGTGTGCGAAAAACCGGCTCAGAGGTCCAAACTTTCCACCAAGACGACTCCAGCGCTTCAGCATACTTGAGGTCATATCGAAGGCAAATCTGATTCGTATTCCTCCCGTTTATAGCTTTTGTGGGCTCCGCGAGCTGGAGCTGTAACGTGGTCATGGGTGCCACTGTATCGCCACCGATTTGAGCACTGAAAGCGTTTGGTGATGGCTTGGTGGAAGCCACTTGTTGTGGGCTTGACTTTGAATCCTCCACTTGGCCTCTAGCTTCTGTGATCATATGTGCGCTGTCGGATATTGCCTCCAGCGTTTGTAAGGTGTAAACCTGCCGTGGCGAGATTTGGAGGTTGCTCGAGTGGCAGAGCGACACGAAAGTCATTATGTCCAAGGACGATGCACCTAGAACAAATAGGTTGGAGTGCGGCTTGAGTAAACAACTGTTTGGTAGTCCAAGAACCTTTGTGGCGCTTTCATTGACGATTTCCCATTTCCTCCCTTGCACATCCTGGCCTAGAGGTTCACCTTTGGTATCTTCCACTAGATGCATATCTTCGAGCAGTTGTAGCACTTTTTTCGAGTCAATCTTACCATTCGCCGTCGTCGGTAGCCTCTCAACAGCTTCAATGCGATCCGGAACCATATACGCAGAAAATTTCTCAAGCATTTGCTTTCTCAGCTTCCTAGTGTCAATCGTCTCTGGAAAGACAAGAGCAACCAGCTTTCTCCGTAATAATGCGACATGGACTCCTTGGATCCCGAAGCCCATAGCTGCCATAGGTGCTTCAACGTCCGCTTCAATATTTACCAGGAAACCACGATTCTTTACCACCCGGTCTCTACGCCCACGAAACTCGATGACAAGGTTGCCGAGATTGTCATTCGTCCACCTGCCATAGTCCCCAGTTCTGTAAGCCCGTTGGCCTGCCCATATGATAAAAGCTTTCTTTGTCTTCTCCTCATCATTGAAGTAACCATCTGCGAGCCCTTGGCCGCTAATGATGATCTCCCCTTCTTGCCCTTGCTCTGTGAGCTGGTTGAGATCGTCATCAATGATATACACGGGACCATTGGGCATTGCCTTGCCGATGATTGAGTTATTCCGGTTCCTGCTATCTTCAGCGTGCTCGATGATATGCATTAGTGAGGCGACGGTGGTTTCTGTTGGACCATAGGCATTTAAAATCTTTACTTTTGGACTGCACCAGTTGTCCAGAAGTTCTCCAGGTATTGCTTCACCGCCGAGCAGGACTGTGTGTAGCTTTCGATACTCTATAAATGGCTTGTTGTCCTCTCCAGTGCCTTGAGAAGGGGGCGGTAACGTCGCCAGTATCGATGGGGTACAAGCAAGTATAGAACAGGATAAAGCCTTCGTCATTAAGTTGAGCTTGGTAGCTGGAACTATGGCTCCTCCTCCGGCGAGTATAGAAAAGAGCATTCCGGTCGAGGCTGGAAGTGGTCTTGTTAGCAGGATGCTGGTGATGTATACAAAAGACTAGATCTCACCATCAAATGCAACGGAAAGTATGTGTAGAACACGGTCTGTTGGACCCACATTCATATTGAATGGACTGGTAAGTGCATAGTTGACGATAGCTCTGTGAGGAATCATTACTCCTTTGGGTTTTCCAGTTGACCCGCTGGTGAAAATGATACAGGCGAGACTTGACTGTGTTGCTTCTGGCTCATTATAACCATCCCCCGAGGCGTATTCAATATCCTTGAGGTCCAAGAAGTGAATGACCTTGGAGCCACTATGTCTGAAAGTAACTTCTGTGGTATTGACAATTACCCGACTGTCAATGGTATCTAGAACAGTGTTTATTCTCTCTGCTGACCAAGTGTCTTGATCCATAGGTATGTAACATGCACCTGCCTTTAGAATTCCTAGTATGGCAACAACATTGCGGGTACCGTGAGCTGTAAGTAGAGATATGTGATCTCCAGTCTTGACTCCATGGCTGCGCAATCGTTGTGCAAAGGCGGTTGAGAGAGATTCGAGGCCAGAGTAAGTGATCACACCGTCTTCGTGGTCTATGGCAATTTGTTGACCATACTTTCTTGCTGATTGACTTAGCAGCTCGACCAGTGTTTGCGGCACGCAAGCCATAATGTCTTATAAATGGGAAGCAAACAAAACTATGCCTCTGTGTGGTCACTTTCAAGAAAAATATTAGATTACTTCCAAATCCAATCGAATTGACCTTCTTGTAGTTGTAGCATTTTGTGAGCTGAATATAAGGTGTTCTTGATCCAGTCTCTATGCTAGGATAACTGCCTCTCTTGCCACCGAACTCGTAGCTATCCATTTGCCGAATCAGATTGAACCGGGCCCCGTCTTGAAATGAAAGCTTTTCGCAGTCGGCGACTCATCTCGGTGGCCGAAGCAATCGATGGTTATCAGAAAGTGTCAAATTTTATCACAGGAGAAAGTTAGCTGGGGCTCTTATACAATGCAATACAATGTAATCATATGCTCGAACTGTTGGAACTGCCACATCGACAATTCTATCATTTTTTCTATTATTTTTTACACGTTCAAAATGAACTTATCATGGGAGAAGCTGGTTGTGACAGGACTTCTGCTCCTCTTTCTGCGGCATGCTTTCCCCTTTTGTGTCGAGTCCTTAGGCAAACTACAAAGAGCTGTTCTCTCATATCTCACAAATGTTTGAAAGCTTTTCAGGTCGTGTTAAACAACAGCGTCAAGCTAATAGAATTATAGCATATCTTACAACGAACCCTGGGCCGTTTCAAAACCAAAAATGAAAAGGACAGGATCCCCACACTAGAATTTAAGTGGCCAAATGGCCAAGGCACGGAGAAGTTCTTTGATGGAAATGTAGTCTCAAAGCAGTGGCGACGTGAGATGGGACCCATCTATCAAATATGGGCTGGGTTCAAGCCAGAAGTGTAAGCCGACAAACAACTCCTATCGTATTTCGTGTGAAAATAACATCTAGTCTTGATTTTGACCCATTTTGAATACAGGGTTCTTACTCAGCCAGAGCATCTCCGGCAATTCTTCCACGACTCTGACAAGCACCACAAGGCGACGAACAATAATTCCGGATGGCTGGTTGGTGAACTTTTAGGCTCTTGCATGGGTCTAGTCAGTGGCAGCCGTTGGACCAAGATGCGAGTCCCTTTTGAGCATATATTCTCGCTCCCAATGGCTAAGTCCTATACTGTTCTTGCAACGTCGCACGCGCAAAAGTTCGTCAAAGAGATTGCGAGCAACATCGAGGCTTCGAAGAGCAGCATTGAGTTCGATGTAGTTCATACTCTCAAAATGTATCCATTCTTTGTTGTTGCAGATATAATATTTGGTGACCTTTCCAGTTCACAGAGACAGGAACTACGTGATCTGGCCCCCTGGCGGGAAGATCTCTTCAGGGAAGGAATTAAAGGTGGTACCAATAGAACCGGCCTGGCAAAATGGCTTCGCACTGACGCCTATCGAATGTTGGTCACGTATAAGATGAAGTGGCGACAATTCATCGAGGATGCCTACAAACAGTCTGTAGCCCATGGAAAACATGGTGCAATCGAACAGTTGTGGCGCGAGGCGCAAAAGGGGGTATACCTAAATTTTGAAGAGGTAATCTTCAATTGCTCTTGCAGCTATCCTTACTAACGTTTCACAGTGTATGCAAACACTCGATGAAGCGCTCTATGCGAACCTTGACGTTACAACCAGCGCCGTCTCTTGGTGCCACATCCTTCTGGCTCAGCACCGAGAATTCCAAGCGGAGCTCCGAGAGGAGATATTACGCCATCGGCTACTCCCAGTCGAAGAGTGGGCAGAATATATCAATCGATCCGATACGTTACTTGCTTTTAGTGTTTTAGAATCGTCTAGATTACGGCCCATTTTGAGTAGGTCTGCTCCTTTCGTGACTTTCCCTTCTAGGATTCAAATTGACTGTAGCTGTTTAGCATTCTCGAATCCCGAGTCCGCACTTGAAGATAAGTTAGTTGGCAAGATAATCATACCCCGAAATGTAAGTGAAACGGGAGCTAGGAGGCAATCTTCTGATGGCATTTAACAGGTCGATGTCATCATCGATACCTTCGCAATCAATGTCGACAATCCGTTCTGGGTTAACGGAACTAAGTTTGATCCGCATCGATTTGAAGATTTACAGCCTCGACAGGTTAGTTGACAATTCAGGACCCCGCCTTATCATATTTACTGGCTAACAATAATGCCGCACAGTACCGCTACCACTTTTGGAGGTTCGGGTTTGGCCCCAGACAATGCCTGGGGAAGCACGTTGCCGATCGAATGATTCGTGCTCTGGTTGCGGAGCTGCTTAGTACTTTCGACATTTCTCTTGTTCCTGTTTCTCCCGAGAATGATTTTGCTTTACAACACGAAAGCTGGGTGGGTCTGCCAGAAGTTGCTATCAAATGCGTTCCCATCGCTCCTCAATTCTAAAGAAGCGCAAACACAAATTTACGGGTACGAATGGTCCGAATTCTGGAACGAAATACTTCTTGGTGAATTGTGCGGCGCTTTTAAGATGTAAATTGAACGCACTCTAGTATACTTACATAGGGTTTTCTAGTAATTGGCCAATTTCACATTTGTCACCTTAGGGTTATATTTGTCTTTAGCAATTGATTCGTCATATTAGCCGTAAAATGATTATGCTGTAGTCTTGGGTTATTATACTACTCGTGTCGTAGGCAGACAATTATATACATAAGCAGGCCGGTGTCGCTTCTGCTGCCATTCTTTCTATTCTGGGTAGCTTGTTCCTAATCGAGATGATGAAAGACCTTGTTAAGCTGACGCCAATCCACACTAGCTGCATGATTTTGATTTGAAATCAGTGCCTTGGCTTAAAAAAAGTTGCCGAAATATATGCGAGAATTGTATATCAATGTCAATTTTTCGTAATCGGAGACTTTGTAGAGAGTGGATCCATGGAATCTCTCCGAAGACTGTTAAATCGTGGTGTCAGGGGACCAATCTTCTCTTAATTTCGAACGCAACTACAGCTCACAAGGTACCTAGACGGTGTTACCGGCCCATACTTTGTCACCAACCGCAATTCAGGAGCTTTTAGTTTCATCATTTGAACTATGTGGAACTCAAGAGTACATGTTTATCCTCTATCAAATCTGGCTAGCCTTCCGTCCAGTTTGCATTGTCTGATCTGCTCCACTGTATCAGTGCAAGCCTTCCTTGCCAGCTCCGGGTAATCCCTTTTGATTTCTTCAGCCTTTGCACTGCCTTCTAGCACCCCAGCTACTCTTAACTCATAAATGACTGTGAAACTTATGTCGGTCGAATCCGGGGAGACTGTGGCGCCGATATTGTAAGATAGAAGGAAAGTTGTCTTTGCGCCAGTGTCCTCGGTTCGGGCCTCGACCTACGAACAAATAGAGACAAATTTAGTCGCAACTCTTGCAGAGTTGTGAGGATCACCCACCAGCATGGTGTCACATATTTTAACCTCTTGATACAGCACTTGTCCTTTGGTGGTGTGAACACCGCCATTGGTCAGCTCCACAGCTCTCCCAAGTCGCTGCTGTTCAGGAGCCCGCCATAGCACATCGGTTTTCGCAACGTACGGGGCGAATTCTTGTGGTGTATGAGCCACATGTGCAATACCCAACCAAAGATCCCCTGAAGTCAGCTTAGGGTTCGACTCTGGCTTATTTGCTGGTACGGTGAAAGAAATGTTGTAATGAAACGCGCTTTTGGAGGACATGATCCTGAACTATGGGTCTCTGTTTGCGGCCAGACAGATATTATTGAGAAAAGCTATGGTATTCGTTTGCTACACGGATTATTAGCCTTTACATCTACGTTAAGAGTGTCTATATTGAATATACGTGAACTTTTACCAACAGGTAGGTATCTCGGCTACCGAGGCCCGGCTACCGAAGTTCGGGCACCGAAGTATAAAGGCGGGGATCAGCTCCATCACGTTGATGTTCTCACAGTACGTCCTACTTCTGTTCACAATCATCTTCTGTTTACTTACTGCGGTTTCTTGGATCCTGCCAACAAACCAGGAATACAGAAAAGAATACCAAATCAAAACCATAAATCATCGCAAACAAAATGGCCATGCTTCTGCTCGATGCTATAATCATTGGCGGTGGCCCTGCTGGTCTTGCAGCGGCTACAGGGCTCGCGCGACAACTACACACCGCAGTTTTGTTTGACTCGGGGTTGTACCGTAATCGACTCACCATGCACATGCACAACGTGCCAACATGGGACCACCAGGATCCACGAAAATTTCGTGAGGCAGCACGTAATGACTTATTGCGGCGGTATGAGTCTATCAAATTTGAGGACCAGGAGGTACAGACAGTCAACCAGACTGAGAATGGCACCTTCGAGGTTCTTGACGGGGCGGGTCGGACTTGGACGTCACGAAAGCTTGTTTTAGCAACAGGTGTCAAGGACATACTTCCAGACATCGATGGCTACGAGGAGTGCTGGGCAAATGGCATGTATGTGAGCGTCATACCACGACACCTTGTTAAAGATTGGAAATTACAATATGGACATGAGGACCTCCTTGCTGACGAATGGTGCCTTCTAGCTATCACTGTTTGTTCTGTCATGGTTACGAGGATCGTGGCGTCCCATCCGCAGGGGTGCTAGCCGTTGAGGATATTGCCAATGTACAAAGAGCAATGCATCTTGCGGGTATGGCACGCAGATTGACAGAGAAAGTAACGATATACACCAACGGGAACGAACAATTGAAGCAGGACCTCGCTCAAAATGCGAAAGTTGACGGTGAGCGTATTCGGGTCGATTCCCGGCGCATCGTACGCTTTGAGAAGGGTACACGAAACAGCGAGGTTCTGGTGCATTTTGAGCAACCTACGCAAATACTAACCGAGGGGTTCCTGGTAATGCATCCGTCAAGTATTCGTGTATGAGCCTGCTAACTCAATTATAGGTGCATGCACCTCGAACTGAACCCAATGGTCCATTTACGAAGCAGTTATCCTTGGCAACGCTGGAAACAGGAGAAATAAAAACTTCCCATCCGCTGTTAGAGACAAGCGTACCTGGTGTTTTTGCCATCGGTGATGTTGCCACTCCTCTTAAGAGTGTAACGCAAGCATTGGCTATGGGGAGCTTGGCAGCCGCTGGGGTCGCCTTCCAAGTACAAGCACAATCAAGAATATAATAGATAGCAACACAGGAGCCATTGAGAGCCTGCTAGTGTAGTACTCTGCCAATTGAACCCACCTAATCATCAATTCTGCTGCGAACTGCAAATGGCGCCCATCAGTATCAATTACACCTTCTGTGGCTAACGCAAAGCATGTTGACAATCTATTGGTTTGTACTCGAAAGCTCTCATATGTATTTTCTTCTGCCAAAATGAGATTAGAAGCTCAGATCACAGAAGCTGGATAGAAAAGACTTGGTGCTCCGTTGAATTAATATATGTTGGTGGAGTTAACAACTGAAATCATAGTCAATTCTGCGCAGGCTCATTCCGAGTTCTCCTATTTTCACCTTCATCTGAAATCATCCTTCTTTCTTCTGCTGTCCATGGACTAGCAAATGTATCACAAGCCGGAGTGAAGTTTTTATCAAGCTTCACTGTGATTGCAGCGTCATCGACCTCCTGTATAACTCGGAGAATATTCAATCCAACGACTTTCCTGACCTGATCTTCTGAAATACCCTTCTGAAGCATTGTGGCTACAAGCTCGGGGTAGTCAGATACCTCATCCAACCCTTCTGGGCCTCTGAGCATGCCGTCGAAGTCAGAACCAATGCCAACATGATTATACCCAATTTTCTCGCCAGCATAGATAATGTGGTCGACAACATCTACTAAATTAGGAGCCACTCCCTCGGCACGCCTTACCAGCTCTTGTAAGAAGCAGATCATAATTATGCCTCGGTTCTTCTGTAAAGAGTCTAGTATTCGGTCACTAACATTGCGAGGATGAGGACACAAAGAATAGCTATGTCTGACACATTAGCACATGACTATGGCCTGTAAATGAGATACTAACCAAGAGGAGTGTGAGAACACCACTGGAGCCCTACTGATGCTCAAGACTTGTTCCTGCACGTCTTCAGAAGTATGTGACAAATCAACAATCCTAGAGATCATCAGCTTTTGTTCCTGTCAAAATTGATGATGTTATTCGAAACCGACATTCCAATACGATTCATTTCCCTCACAGCTTTTCTACCATTTTCAGAGAGGCCGCCGTGAATTTTTGATCCTGTCTTATACCACGAGTCAGTAGCTATGACACAAAGTGATGAATACCTAGCTCATATGATACGTACAACCGAGTCTGCGTAAATGTTGCTCCTGTTATGCGTTAAGGTAGCGTAACGGACACCTAGAGAGCGGTATATTCGTAGTGCGCTAAAGCTATTTCCAATCTGGTGCAGGCCCTCGATGCCAATAAAACAAGCTGTGCGTCCGCTTCTAAAGATCTCCCATACTTCTTGGACATTCCTCGCAAGACACAAATTTTTAGGGTGAAGCTCAATAATAAGGTGAATGAGATCAATCTGCTGTAGTGTCTTTCTCAATGGTACGAGGTGGGCTTCGTCAGAGGACTCTTGTCCTGCTGGAGGACTTTCATCCATGCCACCATGTTAGATTCTTTATAAAGTAGAACACAAAGAGTTACTTCATGAAACTGGTCTGCATACCACGATACGTAAGCACTCCAGAACTGACCACCGACCATCCCAGAACGAAGCCGCATGAAGTCAGTTTGGCCAATTGGCACTTCGTTCAAATCAAAATCAGGCCTCGTCACATCATTCGTAAACCATCCCCTGATGTTACAAGGCCAGTCGTTATGCCCATCTAGTCACAAGAAAGTGTTAGCTGCAACACTACCCACGCCCTCAACTTCATACAGAAGGTATGAACGGCATACCTATCAGAGGGATCTCGCGAAGAATCCGTTTAGCAGTTTCAAGACTAGCATGATGCTCATCAACCAGGGTCGCGTCCTTTGCCATGCTGTTAACCCCGAGATTTCCGTACTTTTATTACAATTCCTGTAATAAGATAACGAGGTTAGCATCTGTTATATTAGTTTCGATAGAAGAGGAACTGTAATTAAACTTGATCATAAGCGAGTATAGGTAATTGACACCGCTGAGAGTCTTACAAAAAGCCGCCGGTCCCCGATCGAGTCGGCGATCCGGCGATCCGGCGATCGTCCTTTTATCCCCCCTTTGCCATTGGATCAAACAACTTCCATCATATAACAAACTAAGCTCTATGATTTATACTCATAATAATCTCTATAAATTCTGATATTCAAGTCTCAGGCTGCACGCTATAACGTTGTTATGACAGTGTCTAAAATAAAGGTTACCTTGATCATTTAAATTCTGGCGTTCTCATAAGTTAATCGAGAATTCAAATGCAAAGCACTAGTAAATAATAAATTTTCGAAGCGCTAACCTAACCCAGTTACTAATTATTCACAACTGCAATTTTTCTCGCTACTCAAATCTTAAATAATTAATAGGAAGGAAGTTGAACAGGTCAGTTCTAAAGCTTAAAATGTATCAGAAACCTAAGATAGGTAGCCTAAGATCTAGATACAATATAAAGATTACAACAGCGTTCAGATACACTTATCAATTAGGTAGCAAGTATAGGATATCCCGTACCATCGTCTCTGCCATCCCCACGGCCCCATAAGTGACAGTGCAACTTATTATGCGTAGTCCACATTGCCGCGTAACCATACACGATCAGCTTTTCAATCCATTGTTCGCAGTGGCCATTGCTGTCTGTGTTGGCCTTCATGTACTTCACTATCTTATTGAGTATTGGTTTCCAAAACGAAAGGAAGACATAGCCTCCAAAGCGGGTCCAATTTGATTCCGGGGTACGGTAAGATTTCAACAGCTTAAGATATTCTTGGTAGTCTTCTGGAAGCTTTTGTTCCGCCGCACCATTTATCAAAAGACCCTATACGAGATAGAACCAATATTAGCAACGGCACAATTATTTAGCGCACCACAAGAGTCAGTATGATACGTACCAAATATCTCATGCTCGGAGTAGCGTTAGGTCGGAACGGATACTTGGCCTCGAGGCTTAACACGACAAGCTTCTTCCCTGCAAGCATAGGATCATCGTGGATGATCTCAGCCTCAAGCTCAACCTCGCGGTATGCCACTCCACCACCCTCACTGATAACTAGCCGCACGTAATCTTCTCGTGATATGAGATATGCAATTCCATGGACAGGTGGCAAATCTGTCAGCTCGTTGTGACATAGGACAGTTGTGCCTTTATGTACCTGCGAACGTTCTGCAATGCTTGCCATCGATGGTTCAGTATAAGGGAAACCGAAGACATCGAAGGTCAGAACGTGGGATTGTACCCTGACCACTAGCATATTTTGGGGCGTAATAGAGCGGCTAGCCATGACTGAAGCCCTCATATTCGATCCGTATCCGAAATACCACACGGGAGCACTGCCATTTACCCTTGCTTCTCTTGCTACTTTTTCTTTTGATAGAGTCTCTGTCGCAATAGCTCTTGTGTTCATATTGAAGGTGTGTATATGAATACGAGTCAATGATAGCCACTTATTTGCCACAGGCAGAGAAATAATGAGATGGATACTTCATCTATTTACCACAAATCTTTCTATGCCTACTAGGTATAGAACAAGTGCAAGTCCCGGATGCCGATGCTCACCGAGATATTTTTGCCTTGGGTCACCGAGAAATGTTTGCTTCAACTTGTCTAGAACGAAATCCGACTGCAAAAAACCACGTAGGTAGCGTCAGGATCATTATTACCTGGAAGTCATCAAATTAGGTATGATGTTGATTATGGATCTAACTGATATCCTACCGCTAATACCAGATGTGAATTATACAGTTGCTAAGGGCAGGCTGTAAGTAAGGATTAAACAAAAAATTACTAGTCTAAATCGTGCCCTGGATAGTTCGGCTGCCGAAACCATGCATCATTAGTCATTCAGAAATCGTCTGACCTAAGTTCAGTTAAGACCATAATAAGAGGATGGCGTGAGCTGTTGTTTAGATACTGTCAATCAAACACTTTGCGTCTTTGCTCTTTCTGATCTGACATAAAAATCGAAACATGGGGGAACAAGAACAACCCGAAAGCAACTACCTCCTGCCGTACAATGACCTTGAAACAAGGCGGCTACGGCTACAACATGACCTTATAAAGTCGTACATGGGCACTCTAGTTCTGGCTCCGATCGACCTGGAAATGAAGGGCTTGAAAGTACTAGATAGTGGCACATTCGACGGTATAGCGACCCCCGTATCTTCTTTCCAGTACTTTCAAGTATCATAGAAAGACCGTTGTTTGTGCTGACTGAGAAGGGTTATAGGTTACTGGCTTTCGGAAGCGGCTAAGTTGATGCAGGAGCCTATCTTAGTAGGCACTGATATTTCCCCTGTTGTCTTCCCGCTGAAGAGGGCAGACGGACCGTCGTTCTACGTGCAATCTGTGACAGAGCCCTGGCCCAAGGAATGGAAAGGCACTTTCGATTTGGTACACCAGCGGCTTGTCTTAGCAGGCACCACTCCTGAAATTGGGCGAGGTGCGGTGAAGGCTATGGTGGAACTAGCAAAACCAGGTACAGGCTGGGTACAGTTCGTCGAAGGCGCGCTCCAACATTTATCAAATGAACAAAAAGCGAAATATCCGTCGCTATACCGCTTCCAGAATCTTTGCGGGCGCATGTTACCTGGTCTAGGCTGGAATCCGAAGGTCGGTTTGCAGATCAAGGGCTGGCTGGAGGAATTGGGCCTTGATGTTAGCGAGAAGATTATGGAGATTCCTGTAGGCGTTTCGAATCCGGACCCTCGACTGGGTGCGATGGCCAAGCAGAACCTACTTGAAGTAGTAGAGAATTTCCGTGAGGCTGCAAGAGGTGAATTAATCCATTCTTCTAAAGTATATACGGATAAGTCTTCTGGCACGCTACTAACAAACATAAATAGGCCTCCCTGAAGGATTTGAGGTCTCTGCCCAGGATTTTGATGATGTCTTGAACGATATCAAAATTGAAGTCGATACAGTAGGGGAGCTGTTAAGATTCAATTGTGTGTGGGGTCGAAGACAACAGTAGCTTTAGATCATGTAGATAGCTTTCCGATCGAAGTTGCCGAAGGAATAATCGAAAACAACATATTGTATCTTGTAAACTTTGAAGTTGGAGTGAAAGAGGAATGTATTCGTGGTTGATTATTATGCTGTCTTAATTTATTGACTACAATACTGTATGCAAGTACGTATGTAAGGTACCTGCTACAGGGTGGCAGCAAAAGTATAGAAGCTTTGCTTGACAAGGCTATAAGAACGGGAACGAATACCATCAGGAGATCCCTAATCTCTTCTACATTTCGAAATTCACACCAGGTTTATCGTGTTACGCCGCTGTTTCGGTATCTCTGCATGCGAATGTGTACGAGTTAAGATTGATAACCTGTGCTTTCCGTACGTGTTCCAAAGACCAGGCTTCATGTAATGTTCTTCTAATCCCCAATGAAGTCACATCATCGGGACAAGGTTGTGGCATAAATAGCTGATTTAGGCTTCATTTCCGTACAGATTCATATAGTTACTTGACATTAATTACGGTTGTTGCTTTAATTTACAAGGGTTAATCCCCTATAGTTAGATGTTTATCGCATTAGAGGGACAGATTTAAAGTCAACTAACAGGATAGGCAATTGGTGAAATCATGTTATATTCCGCTGAGATAACTACCGACTTCTATAGAGCACTTCTCTTCCTAAATTGATCTCAGATAACACGGGTATTCACTCATGCCCCATCTTTGCGACACGCTCTCGAGCCTTCACGACTGCTGGTCTACTATTCATACGCTTGCTCCAGTCAAGAATGTGCGGCCAGTTAGCTAGATCCAAACCAAAGAGAGCCGCACAAGGCTCATCTGCAAAGGGTAGTGTCGCTATGTCTGCAATGCTTGGACGGTCAGGCAGAGCTAAGTACTGCTGCTTGGGCTGAGATAGGCGTTTCTCAAGGATGTCGTACTGAACTTGGATATTGGAGCGGAGCCTAGAAACCACGCGCAGAAACATTAGCGTTTTGATTGTGATACAAATTGCTGCTATGAGTGCAGCGAGCACATACTTCTCAGTGACCTTTGGGATCCGCTCCGGATGCAGCTTCTCAAAGTACAGCCAATACTTTCCAGTGGCACCGAGGGCGGCTGTATGTAGCGTGAGCCAGTTCCCAACTTCTGTACGCTCTGCGACGGTGCGCCCACGAAATAGGCCTTCCGTATCATAAGCATCAACTAGGTAGGTTAAGGTTGACGTCGACTCCCAGACTTGAATCCGACTGTCACTGCCCTGTACCGAGTCTTCAATCGCTGGTACCATCTTGTGCGGGTTGACTTTTTCAAACCAAGGTGCCGAAACCTTCTCGACGACATAATATTGATGGGGTATCTCAAGTTCCTCAATAAGGATGAGAGGCTTCACCGTGTTATGGGTCGATGTTGCAGTTGCTATTGAAGCAGTGCGATTAGTTCTCCGTGGCCTAAACTGCCATCCCATACCAGGATTTTGAGGTACCTTTGACCACATAAAGAACGAGGCCTTCTAATGGGATATTGTTTGGACGTTCCATTATGATAGGCCCGTCTTTCTTGGATGCCCGCCCCTTTCGCTGTCCTCGGTCTAAGTCGGGTTAAATTATTACAAGATCTAATTGTGGCGGGAACTGAATATTCTTTATATCATAGGTGGAGTATTGAATTGAAATCAACTTTACGAAAACAGATGCAGCTGAGCATAGCTCGGCGATCGAAAAACACCGAAGCTATAGCTCCGATGGGTGTCTCGGTTTTGCCAGCCCGGTTGCCGAACAATGGTCTCTGCCGAGAAGCGCTGCTGTTTAGGTTCTCGATTATTTCTATGGCCTCTGTTCTTTTTAAAAAGCAGTGTGAGTATACTAGTAAAAACATTCTTTGTCCTTATTTCCCTTGGGCAAATGCAACAACTATTGCCTTTTTCCGATATGCTTCCTACTCTTGGTTTCCTCGCAATAGTGGTTCTGGCTTTGATATCCTTGTCCTCGCGAATTGCTACAAGGGCCAAAAAGAGATTCCAAGGCCTGCGTCGGGACACTGAATCGTCCAAAAAGGAATCCAATGCCTCTCCCGGCGATCTCGCTCGTGTAGTGACACCAGCCGCACCAGCAGCAGCAGATATCTCATCTCGTTCCAAGAAAAACATATCTTGGTTCTTAGAAAAGCATGGACGACAGATATCTCGAATCAAGGCAACAAACCCCCGTATTGATCTTATGACAGCTGAGAACTGGCTTATGCGGGGTGTTTTAGTCGAGCTTTACAAAAACCACCTACAGAATAACGTTTCGAGCAAAAGTCTGTCATACGCTGATGGTCTAGGTGGGGATCCCGATCTCCTCCTTGAAGCGTCGAGATTCTTCAATCACTTTTTTAAGTCTAGAATACCTGTGAGGCCAGAGCACATCGTCGTGGGTGCAGGGTGCAGTGCAATCCTCGAGAATCTTTTGCACGATATCTGTGAGCCTGGGGATGGTATAATGATAGAAGTTCCGTTTTGGGGTAAGAAGTTTAGCCTTCAATTAGTTGTTTTTCTAACATCAACAACCTAGGTGGGTTTGAGACCAGCTTTGTGCTAAGGGCAGCGGTCGTCGCTGTACACGTTGTACAGGTTTCGCTAACAAGCCCATCGGACGTATTTATTGCTGCATACGAGGAGGCTTTAATGTCGTCAAAGCGCAAAATCAAGGCAGTTATACTCTGTAATCCACAGAACCCCCGCTGTGAAGTCTACCCTAGGGAGCATATTGAGGCGCTGCTATGCTTCTGTGAGAAACACAATCTACATTTCATCTCGGACGAGATTTACGGCATGTCAGAAATCAACCTTGGCAGAACTGATTTCTTAGCTTTGCCTTTCCTGTCTGTCCTCGAGATAGACCTGCAAATGTTAGATGTGAATCCCGCACGTGTCCATATGATATACAGTATAAGTAAGGATCTCGGGAGCAGCGGTCTTCGATTGGTATGTACAGATAATTAATCGTCACTCGATCACATTTGTATATCTTATACTAACTATAAATAGGGTTTCATCGTCACACAGCAGTCTGATCTGCGGCTGTCTCTCGCTATTGCTAACCATTCTAAAGTTTCAACACTTACTTCAACAACTATGACTGCAGTACTATCAAATCAAGATATACTCGAAGGAATATTCCGAAATAACAAGCTAAGACTTTCGACGTGGGCAAAGATCGTTGTAGGCTTCCTAGATTTCCATAGCCTTGAGTATACTCGACCTGTTGCGGGCGTGTATATCTGGGCTCGTTTGAAAGGCCCAGAATGTACCTGGAATGAAGAATCCGAGCTTAACGATAGACTTGAGCATGCAGGGGTTTCTCTTGGTGCTGGTAAAAGTTATTGTGCTCGGCAGCCAGGGTGGTTCAGAGTTACTTTCGCTGTACCTAGGCCTGTGTTATACGAGGCCTTGAGGCGTATTGAGAATGCTCTTGGAGCAAAGAAACAATGGAAACCAGAAGATACTAAATTAGTATTATCTAAAGAATCTATCTAGATAATTGTTGGGACGAGGGCATTATCATGAAGGGATTGAGCATTGCTGATATGCTCCTGACGATGTCACTCGGCTCGCCTGGTCCGAAGCCTGCTAAACCAATGATGTCTCGGCCCTATGCATGTCATCATGATATGTCCGTACGGATATGGCTTATCCCGATGCAAGGGATAAGAGAGGGTAAATCAGGTGTATTTAACTAGTAGAAAATGCCCTCCTTTAGAGGGCATGAACTATTTAGCCATAATACACTTAGATTACCTTCATTGAAAGGGTGAGTAGAGCATGTGGCACTGTCTACCGTAGTACGAACTTCATCTATAGGACATTACGACCTACGTATCATTGACTTAGTCGAGCTCAAACTGAGTAGTAACGGATAAACCTAGTTCAAGCTTAAACCCTTAGTTTACCTACCCTAGGGGATAAACTAACACGTATTACTAACACGGTTTAGCTTTATAGTAAGGTTACTGCAAGAAGTTATAGGGACCTACTATAAGCGCGGCTTGCGAAATCCCTCAAAGTGGAGTATGGCACCCACAGTATTGCCGACGAAGGCCAGAGTCTGGAGCGGCGGGACCCTATCGGGCTGAATGACGATCTGGCGGAGGAAATGTCTGAGAAGATACGAGCCTGCCGAAAGTCTGTTATCGGTGATCAGCCATGCATATGTAGGTTAGCAAGACAATGCAAAATGGTGCCATTGTAGCTAATTTTCCAGTGCTAAGCCTTCTCGCAACCTTGCCCAGCCACCGAGGAAAGGGGATAGCTTCGAAGCATTTGCGTTGGGGGGTCGAATTGGCAGACCGTGAACAATTACCCATCTGGTTGGATGCTTCTCCCATGTCTGTTGCTCTGTATCAACAATTCGGATTCGAAGTAGTGGGAGAAGTTGTATCGGATCTGAGCCTCGGTTCAGGTGGGGTCAGAAAAGGACCATATGTTCATACTTGCATGCTCCGACATCCCCGACAAGCCGAAGCCTGAAATGTGTGTCCGGCTAAGACTTTTGGCCCGTATTCAGATTCAATCAACCCAATCATGCCTGTTAAGACATCCAATTCATTCCGTTAATTGCTTCCGCCACCTTGTCCATTACCTATGATTCTGTCCGCATTGTAAACCATCAATTCATATCGGCATACCGTACGCGTATTTTAGATCACGCCAAAGCCATTTCCGAAGTAGCCGACATGAAAGTCGGATCCTCGACTTGACACCAAAAGTCTCATAGAGCAGGGCCGCGAAGAACCATGTGACGCAGCACATAACAAGAAAAGGGAGGCTGCTATTCTAATTCCGACGACATCTCAAAGCTACCTTTTCTTTAAAGTTCTACCCTGGTATTTGGTTGTACCCAACATGTCTGTCAACCACTAGGTATTGTGATAACCTAAACATCTCTTTCCTTACGCATAAACAGACCAGAAGAGATTGCAACTATCAGCATTACTATGCATAACTATATGCGATGCAATACATGAAAAGCGAGCTGGTTAAGCCAGGATTCAGAAAACAGCTTCTCGTGAACTGACACGCGGTATCCTTTGCCCGTGCTGTTCGGCGGGCGGATGCGGGAGCAAGCGAGATTAACTTGTCGGCTATTTTCAAGAAGCATAACTTAGATAACCTTCCTCCAACAACCTTACCAAGCGACCTAGATCTCGTAAACAATCTTAACCACCGCCTACACATCTCATATACGATGGGTTCCTCAAATGAATCACAGCTCCCCTCGTTTGATACGCTCCGTAGTTCTCATCAATGGGCCCGTCTCACCCGTGATGCTCAACGACTCTTCTGGACAGTCGATGGTCCCCTGAAGAACTCGATTTGGATCATGAAGAATACCAATGATCCAGACTCTCTTGAACCCTACTATGCGGATGGAAACTGGCATCTAATTGCCCAGATGCCACTCACCGAGCCCAAGATCTCATCCATAACGGTGCATGTGGACGACCTCGACAATTGGGAAGAAAATTGGTACGAAGCTTACCGAGACTGCTCGGACAGTCCAGATGATCACGATCCTAGCAACGGGATTGAATGGGGAGTTCTACCTGACTACGATTCGGAAGAGGACGAGGAAGGCTACGATGGAGGATCGCAACATTTGCTGATGTGTTGTGGGGTAAAGCGGCCTCGCGGTAAGAAGGCCAAAGTGGTGGTTAAGGCAAGCGAAGGATCATTTGTCACAGTTCATGATTATGTCTCCGTAGTGCACCCCTGGCTGATGAGCTTACGTGATGATATTTTGGAGGCCATGGGGTTGGAGGATGGCAAATCTCTACCCTCAGACACGAAGCTTATGGTCGGAAATAGACTGGACATGTTGAAGATGTACAAGCAGGCGGAATGGATTCAGAATGAGAAAGGGAATGCCAAATCTCGCGTGTAATGGATTCAGAATGAGAAAGGGAATGCCAAATCTCGCGTGTATCTGGATGCATATTTCAAAAAGCAGGCCGAGACATCTGAGGTAGGAGGACACGCTGAATAGGAAAGACGGATAAGTAGTGACTTGTGGCAGAGGAGTTAAGTCGAAATTGACCTCCCAAGTTGATCTCCAAAGGTTACTAGTTTGTTTGTAAGCCAATATTTCGTAGGTCAGTTTGAGACTTTATTTACTCTCGTGAGATGGACCATTGTCAGTTAAGCTGTATCTGTCACATCTATTGTGCTGTTTGCACTATCGCAAATCTATTCGTATCTAAGCTTGTAATCCGCAAGTGCCAAGCAAGGCGCAACTAGCCAGTGAGGTATTACATCCGTACCCAGTTCAAGCGATGCTACCAAAGTCACAGAGGTATAAATATATAAGCCTCCATCCTCACATCCCTCTTTTAGTTTAGTTCTATAGACACTAAGAAGGATAAAAGCTTAATTACATTAATAACTCTAGAATATATCACAGAATATTATACACGAGTATGGAAATGCAACGGCGGAAATTCGAGCTCGTGAGATCTCGTTCGAACTGCTTACTGTCTCTTGGGTACCGCCGTCTTGCGCTGACTGGGATCACGACTCCGGATTCAGGTTGTTAGACACAGAAACTAGCGGTTGATCGTTTGGATTACGCTTAGTGTTATTAGTGTTTATAATTTTGGATATGTCTTCTCTGTTATATCATATCGTGATCTAACAACTATACCTTTCTCTAAATATCCAGCTGTTGATACTCGTCCTCCTCTCTTAGTTCCCTTATAGCCATTTTATAGATTGGGAACTTATCACCCGTGTCCGGCCAGAGCCTCTTTCGAACCGGGGCCCATTTCTTGAATCGTTTCCATATTTTATCAATTTTTGAGACGTTGAACGCAATTAGCAGGAGAGGAATCGCCATCAAAGCCGTGACCCCCACTAGATCACCATCAGTATAAAGTACACATAAAGTAGAAAAATTACTCAGCAAACCCGTACCAACAATCCCAAAAACATAATTTTGACGCATGCCAACAAGATCGGAACCTGTCGGCGATGTTGCGGGAATCGTAATGCGTGGATATTCGATAATATTCAATTGAAATACTGTTGTCATGAATGTCAAAGGAAGCTGAACAAATACATATCAGAGCTTGCTTTCGAGCATCTTGAGTAGGGGAACACGCACGAATATAATAGTTACGACCGTGAATACCATGATAGTTTTGCCCTGTTCGCCAGTAGAAGTAGCCTGCCTGCGTGTGATTCGAGCCTCTAAAACGTTTGCCTGCTGCTGTTTAAGATTGAGAAGATCCTTGAGCTATAATATTTATGAGTTGATACTTGATGGAAAGGATGTAAGAGTTTCTTATACCGTTTCATAGGCTTGACGTCCTTGAATAAGCATACGTTCTATATCTCTTCGCCTCCGCTCAATACTCCTAAGTGATCCTTCGAGAGAAGTATCCAGAATGGTTTGTGGGCTACGATCATAGAAAGAGAAAGTACATCGACTGGCTTTCAGAACTAATAGCTGCTCATCAAATAAGTTGTTGAGCATACCCAGCTCATCTCGTATATCCTGCACCTCCCTAAGGAGATGTGTCTCCCGGGTTACACTGAAGATTTTTTCGAATTCAATCACAGAATCTTCCGGTTGCTTCCTGAATTTTTCAAAGGACGTTACGAATTCTGTTAATAGATTCATCGCATCATCGACCTGGAAGGTAAATTATAAGAAAAAAGGTCAAAGGTGACAAGGGTGTTAGCTGACTTACTGCTTTGTTCGTAGCAACACTAAACACTCTCATGAAGTCCAAATCAGGCAGGTCTCCGGGGCCGGGGCTTAGAATATTGACACAATATGATACTATAAGCTCAACAAGGTCCACGGAGCATGTGATAGGGTTTCGGTTGGGATTTCGTAGATGGCGCAGAATTGCATTTAACACGTCCGATTTATCTTCCGGGTCTAGGTTAATGTCGATAGGTTGTTCTGTTCGACGTGGAAAACTTGTGATAACACAGTCTACGAGTAAAATTAGCCGTGCGCAAAAAGGTGTTAGTTCATTGAATATGACCTTCGAATGACCAAATCCACAGTTGATCCACCACCAATAATGGGCTCCGCGGATCTTGAAATCTCTGCTCGGTAAAGCTAGTAACACATTCCTGGAGGAGCTTGAGGTCATTGTTGCTTATGACCTTGTCAGGCCGTATATTCTGCCATGGCTTTGGTCTTTCAATTGCCTGTTCTTCTAGTGTCTTCATATCCTCAGCAACTTTAATTGCGTCGCAAAGAATGTTGAAAATCCCTTTGCCCCTCAAATTATTTGCATTCATTTCTGTTGCATGACTTCTGGATATAACTTGGTCATGGTCACGTCGAGCAGTATTCTCCAACCAGGAATAATAATATTGATCCAATGTTCGACGAACGTGGAGGGGTGGGTCCTTTAGCACGTACGTTGAGAGAAGTTCCTTCTCCTGGCGATTCGTGAAACGATCAAGATCACCACGCCATCGCATTGCACTACCGGAGTGTAAGTCAGAGGTGAAGTGCGTACTTCTTTTGTCTTGAGTTCTGCGTAAAAGTCGCCTCAGGAAGTCTATCAAACGGTTATTATGAAGGCGGTGCCACCAAGAAGTTTCGAGAACCTCGAGACGTTCAGCTAAAACTGGATTGACCTCTCGCCACTTTGACCGAAGAGGCATAGCACGTTCAAAATAATCACGGTCATCGTAGTCTCCTACTATGTGTTTTATGGTACTGGCTACTTCTTGTTGTGCTCCTGTTGATTGCCAGTGAAGATATGGGGTCTGATGTATCTCAGCATTATGCCTACGGAAATATTAAGAGCTGAGACGTCATACTCACCGCAAGAAAGAGCACTGGCTCAACACCCCCCGATGAACCTGCAATGTTAGATTATTCTAAAGTTGAGAAAAAAATACATACCGATCTCTATTCTTTTAGCCTGTGGGCGGATCGAGCGCGCATGTGGCGCTGTCTTTGGGGAAAAGCTCTGAAAATCAGAGCCCCATATTTCGGGCCCCAGTGCAGATAGCCCTTTACGCTGACGTATTTGATTTATTAGTTCCTACGGTATTTGTCAGTTATAATATCGACAAGTACATAATGAATATACGAACCTCCACCCAAATCATCTTCAATATCGTCATTAGCCGGGCAAGGTACAGCAGAATTAAATGCACTCACATTGTTTGCTGGTAAATGAAAGCATCGTAGCGTTGGCTTTGCGGTTGTCTCGGATTGTGGGCTCTCAGGTGCTGGGGATCCATTAACACCTGCATATGGAGATGTATTTTTGACTTCATCGAAAGTAGAGCCCAAGAGTTTCTCATCATACAGAAGCTTGTCAATATCCGGCCTGCTTAATTGATGAACTTCGTTCTCTCCAACGAAGAAATCCACAATAGCTGCTTTGAAACCCAATCCTGGGTTCAAGAAAGGTGCCGAAAAGACAGGTCGGGCCACGTTTTCCTGGGATGCACTGTACACGGCTGGGCCAATAATGAGTTCACCAAGTTCTTGTGGATCCTTTTCGCTCTGTGTTTCCATTTCTCTCGCGTTTTGTAGCAACTCTATTACTTCATATGGTGCCCATTCTGTGTTGTTTTGCATGGATTCTGGAGCAGATCGCAGTCTGGATTCCTTTGCCTCTTGTAATGGTGTTCGACCCCACGCGTCCTTCGCCTCAAGATATCCCACAACGTCTTTTCTTATCCCTGGGGCTGCGTACTTATTGAGAATCATTTCCACAATTCTAGGCGCTCCTTGCCCTGCGGCAACATGCAATGCCGTCCTTTTCATAAGATCCTTAACAGTCAAATCTACGTCGACTTCTATAAGCTTGGCCACGACACCTTCTAAGCCTTTAAACACAGCTATCTGTAAAAGGTTTCCATATTCATGGTCAAGTGACTTGTAATCAGCACCTTCATCAATGAGAAGAATGGCAATTTCCTGTGCACCAGCAGCAACTGCCGCTCGTAAAGCATTGCCAAAACGGCCGCCTTTTGAGTTGATAGAAGCTCCAACCTCCAATAAGTATTTAACAACCGGTTCTTGGGCATACCAAGAGGCAGCATCTAACGGGTGGTGGAAAGAATGTCCGATAGACTTGCAATCGACATTTGCTCCGTGTTCAATGAGAAGTTTCGTGAAGTATAATGGATTTTTGCTCTCGGAAATTGAGAACATCAGGGCTTTCCCATATATAGCTTCGTTCGCATCTGCGTTTTTGTGCACATATTCTAGCACTAGATTGACCATGGTCCCTTCGCCGGAGAATATAGCTCCATTAAGAGCGCTTCCAAACTGGCCACCTTCTAGCTTAATGGCAGTAGCGTCTTTTTCAAGCAATATCCGAGCAATTGCCAGGTACTGTTCAATACTTGGTCGCTGGCCGTCGTGCTCATGCCTAAGACCTTCATTCCCCATGTTAGGCCCTTTGGTAGCTGCTTGAAGAGCAGTACCATAAATGCCACTGTTGAACGTAACATTGGCATTCTGCCGAATAAGTTGCTCTACGATAGTCTTCATTCCAGTGCAAGCTGCGCCTTGCAATAGGCTGCCATGAATTTTACATGGCATATTGACGCTACGAAGTGTTGGCATCATGGCTGCGATTATGTTTTCATTGCCCTTGGCAAATGCAGTTTCGAAAGCATTGCCGTACTTTCCACCTTCAAGGTTAACATCAGCGCCTTTGCTGAGCAGCTGTGTTACCGTAATCTCATCGTTGATATATGCCGCTGCCTGTAGAGCTGAATAATAGGGTCCACCAACAACATTCACATTGACCGATGGAAAGTTAAGGAGGTATGCAATAGTGTCTGCCCTTCGCGAAACAATAGCTGCGTGTAAGGCAGTACCGAATTTGTGATCAACTCCGTTGATATCAAGCCCAGCATTTACCAGTGTCGCGAAGACTTTCTTACTTCCGCGAAAAGCTGCAACTTGCAATACACCAGCGCCATCCTGGTCGAGAACTTGAAAACCTGGGTCATTTCCGAAAAGAGCTTTAGTGGCTGGGCGCTCGAGGATCTTGGCCACGCTCTTCTCCGAATTAAGTACGACGCAAGTGATAAGTTCTTGCTGTAACGAATGGAAAGGGTATGGCTCTTCAATTTTTGTCGGCTGTTGCGGACTAACTACCCGCTCTCTGGACGCTAGGTTAACTTAGAAGACCCCTCTCCCATTAGAATTAAATGAGTCAGCTTACACGTCGCTTCGGCTTCGACATCGACATTGGAAACGAGCAGTTGAGATGGCCTTCTCTCAGCCATTGTGCAATTGTTGTTCTGAATCTTGAGCCGGATGAACAAAAGCAAGGCTGCAAAGTAGTATGGTTTTTTGTAAAACCCAGAACTGGATGGGTTCCAAGTACCTAGTTTATGGAATCGGCGACCACCTTGACTGGATACACCGACATGGTGCCCGAGGGTGTGCTTGACAAATGATCTTTGGGGGTCATGGATGGTTTTCGGATCAAATTCAGCCAATCACTGCCTGCTCACTACATCTCTCCTCTATGCAGGCAGTGCTTCGGCTTGCATGAGGCTGTATATCAACATTACCTAGTGGTGCTGTAAGCGAATGCGATCTTGTCCTTGAACGAACCAGGTACTACTTGTTGCCAGGTAGACTCCGGAAGGAGAATCGAGAAGCGGCAAATTTCTAATAAAGTACATACTAAAAGCAAATCTTAACTCGCATCACGTGTGCCAAAAATTTGTGTGAATAGTGATTATATTTTCTGATTGATGAGGCTGCAATAAAAACCTATAATAATAGATGGTTTCCCAAATGTCTTGGCCAATGAGCTAGGCCGACACATCCATATAAATCGTGATTGCGAGTCTACAAACTTGTTCTTAGCTATAGTAATCCAGTCCGTAAATAACAAATACTTGTAATCCAATAATGACTGTGCTAAACCTGTTACCGCCAGTTACCAACGTCGCCAAACAGGAACGGGTACCCATCCAGATTATCCCTCTTGCCATGGACATACGAACTCATGGCATCGGCCTGCTTGATAACCGGCTTCCTGGACATCTTTTCTGGTTCGATAGGGCCGAGCCCTCCGGGCAAATATCCCTGGCTCTTGAACTCCAAATCTCGCATGTATTTGGATGTATATTTCAAAAAGCTGGCTGAGACATCTGAGGCAGGAGGACACGTTGAATAGGAAAGACACATAAGTAATAACTTGTGGCAGAGGAGTTAGGTTAAATAATCTTCCACGTTGATCCCCAAAGGTTGCTAGTTCGTTGTAACCGTCGTTACGTTGCTCTGTTCTGTGTGGAAAACTTGTGATAACGCAGTCTACGAGTAAAATTAGCAGTGTGTAAAAGGTGCTAGTTTACTGGATATGACCCTCGAGACCAAATACAAACATATGTAGAATAAATTTTACACTAAATCGTAGTAGTTGAATAAATAAACATCTACTTATAACTTAAGTACTTGAATGATTGGCTGACTGCTTGTTAAATGAATGAACGAATCTTTATGAGATTTCTATTTATTAGAAAGAACGAATCGGAACAATAATATTCCAGTTACGTGGATAGCCACTGAGAAAATCCATGAGATTTCCCCACTACAACATTTATTACAGTGTACTCTGATTCAACTGTAAGCCTGCATCTTCGTGTATAGGAAGCAGCAACCCGTTTCGTTCATCGAAGTCCTTCCTAGCTTGTTCTCCCTTTAGCCAAATACTGTCGACAGACTTCTCATCAAGCCCCTTTGCCTTTACAGCTACAATCATAGCATCTAGCTCGTCGCGAATTTTTCTCTCCTTGAATGTCTAGTTTCGAGGGTACTAGTACATCCTGTCTCGCGTTGGCTTATACTCAGGAACTGACTCTCGATCTAGGCCACGAAGGATGACCTGCTCTAAAAGGCTCTGAACGAGACTTTAGTATACAATATACTATAAAAGAACAAAAGAAGTATCTTCAAGACTTACATAGTTCCTAGGGTTAGGGGTTCAAATTGTTCTACTCAATATAGCTAGAACTACTATACACTTGACTAGTCAGACATCAGGGATTCAGCTTTCAGCAGAAATAGTAGTCCCATGTCCTTCCAAGGTAAGTTTCCTAGCCTCCTATCTCGAAACCCTAGCGATAAAACTTAATAACTGATCGCTAATGCTCTATGCTGAAGAGCCTTCGAGTGCTAGCAGAAAGTAAAGCGAATATACGACTCCTAGACTATATCTATAGTAAATCGAAGTAAACTGATACCTGAATCTATAAGTCCTCGTCTTCGATCCCTAGAAGGATCTTCTATCAATATTGCCTAAGAGGTAGAAAGGAGAGACTTAGCTCCTTATCTAACCTACTAGTGACTCCTATTAACTTGCTACTATATTCTTACGAGGGCTTATACTTAGATAGATCTAGTTTCTAAACTTATTAAGGTCATCAACTTAGTAAGGACCTTGATCCCCTTGACTTTATAGTTATAAGTTCTATTTTTTATATAATAAGATATCCTCTATAAGATTATTAGATTAGGTCTAAGATGATCTATAATAGACCCTCCCTTAGCTCTTCTAAACTAGGCTAGTTCCTTATCTACGAATATCCTTCTTAAAGTACTTTATCACTTTCTAAATATTCTCCTAATATTATCCTTTAATAAAAGATTCTTTCTTTAATTATCTCCTTAACTACTAGGTAATTAGAGAATAATAATTAATTTAGAATCCTCAAGCTTAGTTAATAGAGACTAGCCTAAGATATTATTATCTAAGGCTTATCATTACCTTAGTCTAAATCAAAAAATAATATCTTAACTAAGAATAATAGATACTTATCAAGGTATAAAAGGTTTATCTTTTAATAAGCCTTTAAAGATTTAGCTTTAGCTTCTCCTTTATACTTATCTAAGTTATAATCCTTATTAACTATTAATAACTAAGATCTAAGTTTCTTAACTCTTACTCTAGATTCTTTAAGTTATTTATATTATATCTTCTTAGCTTAGCCTCTTAGCCTTCTTATATTAACTTATTATTAGATAATAATTAATTATTAACTAATTATAAATTAGTTTATATAACTAAATAAGTATTTTATACTTACTTAAGCTATCAATTACTCTCTCTTAATTAACTATTAATACTTTTTATATTATCTTAAAGCTAGAGTTTAAAGTCTTCTAAAGACTAATTAAGTTTAATATTATCTAAGGACTTAGAGTAATAAATTATCTAAGGATTAATACTTTATCTTTATTATCTTATTATATTTATAGATTTATTATAATTAAGTTTAAATACTAAGAAGAATCTTTATTATATTCTTTATATATCTAATATTTAATAGATAATTAATATCTATAAAAATTATCTTTTAAATCCTAAGTTAAATCTTTATTTTCTATTTTTATTATCTTTGATTATAAGTTAAGAAGATTAATTAAAGTAATAAAAGATAGCTCTTATAACCTTAATAGAATTTAACTTTATAATTATAAATATATATATTATTAAATATAAAAACCCTTTAATGATATTATAAGAAAAGGTCTTATATTATTTCTTTAACTATAAGATAGTTATTAATTATAAATACCTTTAAGACCTTTTAAGATTCTATAAGTATTAGCCTTATAAGACTTACTTTAGATATACTCTAGAGGATTCTTAATTAAGTATCCTAGCGTAAAAATTAATATAAGGCTTATTTTATTAAAGGTTTTAAATTAGATATCCTTTTAAAGCTTAGAAATAATTTATCTTTATTTAGGCTTTAGAAGAATAAATAAGAAGATAACTTCGATAATATCTTATTAATAAGTTATTTTAATAGATTAGATTTTAATATCTCTTATAAGATTAGTTAATAACTAATATATAAATATTAGAATTAGTTTATAAAGAAGAGAATCCTATAGAGGTTTATTATTATTTTATATCTTTCTTATATATAATATCTTATTTATATTATTAGATCCTTAAAGGCTAAGGTATTACTAGCGAATCGCTTAATATTTATTTAACTTTCTCTTACCTATGCTTATACTAATAGAGCTTTATATTCAAATATTAGTACTAGGTATTACTTATAAACTTATAATTAATATATAATCTTTTATAAGTTATTATAGATCTTAAGCTAATTAGGGTTAGGGTTAGGGTGTCAGGTGAGGGATTCCCTCGTCTCTAGCTCGTGAGCGGGTCAGGGAGGGTCAGGGAGGGTAGGTCAGGTAGGGTCGAGTTAGGGTTTAGGTTATAGGAAGCAGGGGATAGTCGTAAGCTCCCTTTTCACCCCTGCACCTGCGGCAGGCCTACGTAAGGTCAGGGGAAGGTTTAGAAAGGTAGGTCATAGAATATAGAATTCGCGACCGAAGAATTCAAAACGCGACTAAAGGTCGAAGAAGGGTATAAGAGGCCTTAGACGTGACTGAAGGTCGAAGAAGGGTATAGGAGGCCTTAGATCACGAACCACCTACCTGACCCTTTAAGAGATATCTATTCTTTATAGATAATCTTTAAGGTTCGTAAAGGAGGCCCCTTCAGGGCGAAGGATTTAATTTAAAGATAAGAACGTAATAGAATTAAAAAAGGGGAAGCTCTTTTATTAATTAATTACCCTTTCTTTAAGATAAAAGAAGATGAATTATACATATCTTAAAAGGTATCTATTAAGCTTCTATATAACTTTGAAATGCCTAAATTAATTATCGACCTAAATCAATTAGAAGGCGACTACGCTAAATTCGAAAAACTCCTAGAATACCTTTGATTAAAGTATGATAAAGTCAGAAAATACTATACGCTCTATAAACAAGGACTTGAATATATTCAACTATTAGAATATGAAATCCACGCGCTCCTCGAAGAAAACGTCCTTCAAGAATAAAAGATTCGCGAATTAAAAGAGAATTACACGACTCTCGAAAAGGATTATAAGGAATTATATGATATCATTGATAGCTATCATATGAATTTTCATAGCAAGAGCTCAGATTCAGGGTTGAGTCTATAACCGCTTCACGGAAGAAGGGGGAAGGGTTAGGGTTAGGGTTAGGGTTAGGGTTAGGGTTAGGGTTAGGGTTAGGGTTAGGGTTAGGGTTAGGGTTAGGGTTAGGGTTAGGGTTAGGGT